>CAODLS010673213.1:0-17052 GCA_948243855.1 Flueggea neowawraea | reverse complement strand
AGAGACAAGAAATAAAATAAAGTAAGTGGAGATGACAAATTGTAGAGATAAACACCATTTATTAAGGTGATATAGCTACATATTACACCTAACTGGAGAACCAACTTTTGTCTTATGGATTGATTCAACAATGAATAACGGTAGTCTAATCATCTTAATTCTCCATCGAGCAATTAAGATTGTGCTTATACTAATTTTGTTTATATGTTGATCTTGTACAAATTAATATAAGCCCATTAAGATTAACAACCTATTTTTATCGCACATAAGGTAGAGATATGTCTATTCTACTTATGCATGTCTAAAATCCTAGTACACATTTTATGTTTCATTTGTCAATCCTTCACATAAACCCTAAGATTAATTTCTATGGTGATGAAGAGCATAAATCACAATAAAAATAAAGAGACTAAATCATTGCAAAATGAAAGATATATCACAAAGCATAAAAGATCAATCCAAAAACAACAAAAAATAATTCCCTAAGCTAGGCTACATCCTTCACCCTAGCTTGGGCATTTAACAACTCATAATAACAAATAGAAACATCAAATCCAAGTAAAGTACAATAAACATGGAGTTCAAGAAGAGAAAAGAATGAAAACTCTGCATTTCGCGGCTCTTCTCTCGCTTTCTTAATCCTTATTCATCTTGTGTTTGGTGGCTCTCCCAAAGTACCAAAAGTTTGCCAAAAAAACTTTAGAAAGATGGTGAAATTCGTACTTATAGTCTTAGAGGGCCACCTCTCTTTTAAATCCCGTTGAAATTAGGTTTCGATTCAGTAAAAAAATCTGATTTTTAATCAGGTTCTCGATTTTTAAGTGTGAAAACTGGATTTTCCAAGGTTGCCTAATCCAACCAAAATCCGGTTTCTAATCTAGCTATGCTTCCATAATTGGATTTTTGGCCAATTACACTTTAGTTCCTATGTCGCCAAGTTTTCATTTTTGTCCTTTTCTTTCTTGCTTTTCAGTCTTTTTTCCACTTTCCTTCCTGTAAAACAAAATACAAGAAATTTAATTAAAAATGATCTTAAAATAATTCTTTTAAGTTCAAAATTCATTTAATTAATTGAATAAATACACGTATAAAATACTTCTATTAGCTGGTTCATGATTGACTAGGTCTACTCATGTATTACCCCGTCGGTTCTGCCTAGAAACTTCTATAGCATTTCGTTCAAATTCGATCCATCCTTGAATGTTTGAGATGACGATTAAGTGTTTGATCTGATGATTTAGATTCTTTTGTGATGTTTTGGAGTGAGTTAGGACCTTTGATCTCGGTGGTGTTCGATAGGATCGAATGGAAGGAGTGGAAGAAATCAATTTGAGGAAAATCTGTCTTGGTAGTCGACTACCCAGTAATCGACTAACGGATTGGATAGTCGATTAATGAAGAACATGTTGCAATAGTCGATTCACGGTTTGGGTAGTCGACTAACGAGTCGTAGATCTATAAAAATCCCAAACTCGACCCTCTCGGTTCTCACTCTCTTTTCACTCAAAACTCTCTCAAACTAGCCTGAATCACTTCCCCATTGCTTATCCATCACTCCTAAGCATCTCTTAAGGTAAGATTGTCCGTCCATTCCTCTTATTTCATCATTTTTATGCATTAATCTTGAAATTCATTTTCAGTCAAATTGCTTGTGAGCTCGGATTCAGCTCGTTTATGTTGGAATGATTGTTAAGGAATGTTAGATCATGATAGAACAAGGCTAAAAACACATATATTGAGCTCGATTTTGGAGGATTTTATGTATTTTTGTATAGGTTAGGGTTTAGTTCGGGTTTGAGTAATTTTTGATGATTTTGTTGTTGTTTTGATGAAATTAATGCTAAATTCTTATTTCTGAGGTTGATTAGAGTCAATGTAGATGATTGGAAACAACCTTTATCAGTTGAATTGAGGGTAGGGTATTTTTGGGTGATTTTATATCGAAGGAACCAAAAGCAAATTTTTTTGAATATTTGAGAACTAGTTTATAATTCTGAATAATTGGAGTACTAAACTTGATATTTGGCCTGTCTAGCTTAGATTTGAAATTTCGAGAGTTTAGGGATAGTTTTTGCAATTTCTAAGAGTTCGAGGACTAATTTGAGAATTCTAACTATTTGAAAGACTAATTTGTAATTTTTAAAAAGTTGGAACTAATCTGTAATTTTTTGAGGTCTTAGAGACTTAAAACGTAATTTTGCAACAGTTGAGGGAATATTTTGTAATTTTACAAAATGTTCGATTTTCAAGTCGAGAGCGTTAGATCTTCAATCAAGATAGGTTTTCAGACGTCGTCTAGGGTTTGGGTATGTATTTGCATTCATACATATTCAATATTATCACAGTTACAACATCTGAGTCTGTTGTGATTTGTTTCTGTCTAGCTCAGTTTGACATTAGAAGTGATCAGTCATTTATCGGTGGACCGCGACTGGATTATTAACTCGACGTCCAAGTGAGTGTGATGACAACTTCAGACACTTAGATTGTATCTTTTGAAATTATATGTTTTTGACGTGTCTCGACCTTTGCATGTAATTTAGAATAATTAAAGGATCGTATTCCTAAAATCTGACTTATGTGAAAACTCTGCTATGGAAAAATCTGTTCTAAAAATTATTATGTTTCCATAATAAATATTCTATTTTGAAATAAGTAAATTTTATGTACTAAGTATTTTGTATCTGAAAACTTAATATATTTTTTGTAATAAATATTCCATCTGAAGTTAAATACATTTTTTTGAGAAAAATATCTATTCAGTAAGATAAAATATTATTTGTAACAAATATTTTGTCTGAAAGTTTGATATAATTTCTATAAATAATCCGTCTACTCTACATGTTGCTTGTTTGAGTATTTTAAAATATATTAAAATATTTTCTGTAAAATATTCTAAAATGTGACACATATGCTACGGGGTAAGCATAACCTCTAGCAAACCAATGCTTTATTAGTTGTCTATGTGCCTATTTTTGCCTATGTGGGTATCATTAGCCTAGAGGGCTGCTATTCGCCTAAGTGGCTAACCTTCGTGTATATGGCTATTAGTTGCCTATGTCACTACCACCAGCCTAGAGGGTTATATTTTGCCTAAGTGGTTATATTAGGTGCCTAAATGGTCAATCTGTGCCTAAGTGGCTATTATAGAGTCCAAGTGACTCCATTTGTCTAATTCTGATCCCACTAAGTTTTAATATTATTATTCTCAGTAAATATTTTGAAAAGTAAATATTATATCTAAATTATATTTTGAAAATTAAATAATTTTATCTAATTTATTTGTTTATTTAATCTGTGCAACTGTCTGTTGTTTACTCTGTTTGTGAAGGATTTTGAAATGATTTTTCAAAAAATACTATTGTACATATTAACGTGCATATGTATATATACTTATATATCTGCATGCGGTATTTTTGAAAATATTTTCAAAATAGTTTATATGAGTTTCAGAGACTATCGAGAGTGTTGTCCCTTATTGAGTTTTCTCACCCTTCCCTTTAATATTTTTCAGGTTCTGTGGATAGGGAACATCCGATTTTCGATGCTCAGTGAGACGTCCTTGTCAGTAGCGAGTGTCCTAGTATTCGGGTCTGATTATCAGTTATGTTAGATGTTTCACACTGAGTAGTGAGTTATGAATTTGTATCTGCTAATATATTGGTTTAACTAATTTTACTTATAATTATTTGTTTTGTATTTTTGATATTATGATTATGTTTTATTATTCAAAGATATTATTTTAAAACTTATTTATTTGTTAAATTATTTTAATATGACTAAAAAGTCGGCTCATAATAAGAATTCGGTTAGATGGTCTGTTCTCTGAGGCTTGTGCGGGATGAGACAGGCCTCTAGTTAAGTTTGCCTCATACGCTAGTCATGGTCCGATTTCGGGTCGTAACAACTCATAACTACTAAAATCAAACTCCCAATGGTTATTGTCACTCAATAAGGTATAAAACAAACTTCATATATTTTAGAGAACGAGTTAATAGATTTGGCCACTATCCTTTTGGGTTAATCTCCTTAATTTTCGCACTTGAAAGAAGATGAAAAAAATAGGCTAAAAAGATAATAGCCCATACCCTAGTTAATGACCTCGTGCATTCATTCCTTTCAACAAATAATAAGCTTTAAATCGTTAAATTTCACGTTTGAGAGTTGCTAGAATCACTAGTGAGCTTCATGACATTGTTTAATGCTTTAGTTTACTTAAGTGCTTTTGTTTGTAATAAAAAAATTATTATGGTTGTGAGAGAAAGTTCTTGAATCAACGGGCATCCCCAAGCATAAGGTTTTAGATAGGTTAAGCCATTGGAATTCTTATATCAGAGATAGAATTTTCACTTAGTTTGAAAGTGGTGGAAAGTTACGAGTTCTCGCTTAACTATAAGATTATCTTATAAAGGTTCTTGCTAAAATTTGTAAAATGATCTTATATTGTGCCTTGTAGAGGCAAATATTAAAAAAGTCTAAGTGAGAATACTTAGTAAATATAGACCGTTTGGTTGCATCACTATAAAAATAGTGTGTTTATCTCTTTACTTGTCTCTATATAATGTTATTAGTTATAGCTTTGCAAAGCAACTAGTGTGTATCTAACTCTGCTACAAAGTTGTCCTTAATGACAAATGATAAAGAATGATTGGATTGATGAATTGATGCTTAATTTTGATGACAGGGACGAGCTTTTAGGCGACTACAAAAGCACATATTTCAAAAAGATGAATGATACATTCACCTTTAGCTCTAAAGAAGCTTAGACCATGAAAACATAAGACACAAAATGTTGGTGCAGAGAGTGGACGCTAGTTAGGCCAATTTTCATCAAAGAATGATTGGATTAACGAATTGATGCTTAATTTTGATGATGGAGACGAGCTTTTAGGCAACTAACAAAGCACATATTTCGAAAACATGAATAATGTATTCACCTTTAGCTCTAAAGAAGCTTAGACCATGAAAACTGTTGACACGGGATCCGGCACGACAATTGGTGAACGAATAAAATATAGATGTTTAAAAAACAGGGAGTCGCTACCAATCTTTTTTAAGGTATGATTGGCCACCTAATATATTAAAAACTGGTTTGCTTTCAGAGAGAGTTCAGGAGTACGGTTACGCGTAGGAAAGAAACTAACTTCACCCTTACGACGTCCGTTCAAAGAAAGATACTTCTAATTATATGCTATTTGATTGGAATTTTTATTAAAATGAATTTATTTATTTCTTATTGGGGGCATTGAGATTTTTTGGAAAATGGACTTGAGCTCGAGGTGATATCCCAAGCCCCTACGTACCCGTATTTTTATACGGGATCAAAGTCCACGTAGTTAGACCCAATGGTAAGGGGAAGAACAGAATAAACTACTTGGTGAGTTTAAATCATGTTGAGATCTATTACAATTTATGGAAAAACCATTTTTTTGATAACTTGTACAATTTCACTTATCATGATTTAAATTCTCTTTGTAAAATATCCACTTCAAGGAGTCGGGCGAAAACGAGGAATTTTTTTATATTTTTATAATATTCAATTTGACTAACCAATTAGAGAAACTGAATTTTGTTATTATAACTCAACCAACCAACTGAAAGGATTAGAGTAATTATTAATATTTGTGGATTTTTCAACCAAGTGGTAAAATCCGATAAATATTTAAATATATGTCTTTTCAAATTTTCTAATCAATTGGTAAAATCTGATAGTTATCTAAATAAACCTCTCAACCAACTGGTAAGACATATATATTTATATATATTAACTATATTTTTAATGTATATAAATTTATCTTTTGATATATATAATTTTTAGATTTTTCCAATCAATTGGATAAAATCTAAAACCAGCCTTCCAACTGACTGGTAAGGCTTTCGATAAAAATTTCATTCATCAATATTATTGTTATTGTTATTGTTGTTGTATATATATTTGTTGCAAATTTTTCCAACCAACTGGAGAAAATCTATAATTATCATAAATAATTAATAAATAATTTTAACCTTATTTAAAAATTTGCAGTTGTATTTATTAACTATAAATGTAATAATAAAAATAAAAACCAAACCAAGCAAAACCATAACATTATCCAAAGCAGGTTAACCTAACCAAGATCAAACCAATAAACTAAACCAGTGGCAAAACCAATAATAAACCAAATCAGTGGAAAACAAACCGAACCGGTCAGAAGCACACCGAACCAAAATAACAAACCAAACCTGTAAGTCATCCGAACCAAAATAACAGACCAAACTGATGCCTTCAAACCAAACTGACCCGGCCAAACCAAAATGAACCAAACCGAACGAACAAATTAACCAATGTAAAACAAAACATTAGCAAAAGCCAGCCCATGATTTTATTGCAAGCCAACTTGGCCGACCAGCCCACACATGTGCATATCTCAAAGAGTCCGAAACCGAACCATAAAATATGGCAAAACAAATAAGCCCATCACACCCAAAGAAAACGAACCGAGCCAAATCACACACCAAAATGAAATGCAACTGGAAGAAGGAGAGAGAGAGAAGCGGCAACGGTGGCTGCAAGGAAAAGAGGAGGGGGTTTCGTTACCTCCAACGGCGGTCAACAGCGAGCCGAGAGAGATACAAGCCACGTCTTTCGAAAGCAAGCCAAGGGAGAGAGAGAAGCGGCGGTAACCAAAGCAAACCGAGAGAGAGACAGACAGAGAGAGAGAAGCCACTAAGACGCAAAGGGACTAAAATCCATGGTGTCAAGGTCTCAAGTCCAGTGTCCTACTCCTTCTCAAGCTACGGTTTTCTCTTCTTTTGTTCTTTTCTTTTTTTTTTTTGATTTTTTGTTCTTTAGATGCTATCTTTTTTAGTCTTTTTCTTATGTCCTTGTCCAGATTATTGTCCTAGTTCTTTGTCCATGGTCTTAATGATCTCCTATTTTCCCTTTTCTTTTGTCAAGGGAATGAAGCCAAAAGACATGTAGAGCGTTTTGGCTGGCGGCTTTAAAGTGAGGGGTGTCGATTTTGTTCTGGCCTTTTTGGTTTTGGGTGCAGGTTGTGGATGAAGGTTTGGAGGTGGTTTTGGTGACGGAAAAGTGATAGTTTGGTGGTGGTTTTGAGTGGAGAGCGTGACGGTTTGGTGGTGGTTTTTAGGGTGGAGAGAGTGGCTTCTTGGTGGTGTCGGTGGAAGAAATGGGTGTTTTGATTTTGTGAAGACCAAGCTTTCTATGTTAATTTTCTCCCCCTCCTTTCTCTGTTGCATTGTTCTTGATTTATAGGCAGTAAGGAGTCTCTCTTGGCCTCCAAGTTGAAGCAAGTTATTTGATCTGTAATGGTGAGAAGGCCACAAAAGTCAATCCCTGCTCTACTACAATTAGGGTTTTTCTTCACGTTTCTCTACTGCTGCTTGCTTATTTTCACGTGATTTTTCCATTTTCCCTCATTTTTTGGTTATCAATTTATTTGGTTATTATTGTCATTAATGTTTATATTTTCTGTTTATTATTATTAATGAAATTACCAATTTTTTGATTTCTTTCTTTTATTGATTTTTATCTTTTATTGTGTATTTATATTATTTATTAACATGTTATTATTAATAATTACAGAGAAAAAGAAAGAAGAAAGAAAAAAAATGTAATGAGATGGGCTTAATAAATGAAGCAAACGGGCTTGGGTAAACATGTGGGCTAGTTTGGTCTCTGAAATGGGCCACAGAAAGCCACACGAGCCTGTAGACAAAATGGGCCAACATTTTTTGGGCCATTAGAAAATTAGCCACGAGCCAATTGAGAATTTGTTTGGTAAAAATGGGTTAGACAAAATCGAGATTGAATTAAAAAGCTGAACGAGCACAAAAACTGAATTTTGAAAAAAATTCGAATCCAACTTAATTTATTTTTTTGAATTTTTGAATTATTAACATCAACAATGAGGTGATGACAACTTCCCCCTTTTGTTCATCTTCTACTAGGAAGAATAACAAAATTTGAAACTGGTTATTAATGTGATATAGAGCTTGACTCCAGAGGTTGATGACAATAAAAATGAAATGACTTGGAGTTTGTCTCCAGAGGTCGGTGAAATGAAACGACATGAAGTTTGACTCCAGAGGTTGGTGGCAAAAAGAAAATGAAATGACCTGGAACTCGACTCTAGAGGGCGACGACAATATAATGAAACGACTTGGAGCTTGACTTTAGAGGTCGATGACATTAAAATGAAACGATTTGGAGATCGACTCCAGAGGTCGCTAGGAATAAAATGAACGATATGGAGATTGACTCCAGATGTTGCTGAAAATAGAGGGAACAACATGGAGATTAACTCTAGAGGTCGCCAAAAATAGAATGAACGACATGGAGATTAACTTCAGAGGTCACTGGGAATAAAATGAACGACTTGGAGATTGACTTCAGAGGTTGATGGCAGTAAAATGAAATGAGCTTGACTCCAGAGGTCAATGACAATAAAAGGAACGACATAGAGATTGACTCTAGAGGTCGCTGGAAATAAAATGAACGACATAGAGATTGACTTCAGAGGTCAAAGGCAATTGAAAGAATGACATGGAGATTGACTCTAGAGGTCGCTGAAAATAGAAGGAATGAGATGGAGATTGACTCTAGATGTCAATGAAAATTGAAGGAAATGACATAGAGCTTTACTTTAGAGGTCAATGACAATTGAAGGAAGGAAGGAACGACATGGAGTTGACTCCAGAGGTCGAAGACAATAAAAAAAAGAAATGAAATGGAGCTTGACTCTAGAGGTCGATGAGAGTTGAAATTGCAAGAATGAAGAGCCATTTGAGGATTGACCTCAGGGACGGAAAGATCGTTTGAGGATTGACCTCAGGGACGAGAAATACAACTTTGTTTGAGGATTGACCTCATGGATGGGATGAAAGTTCGTTTGAAGATTGACTTTAGGGACGAGGATGAAATTTCGTTTGAGGATTGACCTCAGAGACTAGATGTAAGTTGGTTTAAGGATTGACCTCCGGGATGAAAAAGAAAATTCATTTGAGGATTGACCTCAGGGACGAGGATTGACCTTTTTCCCTTTTTGTTTCACAATTCATGTAGAGATGTGATGCCCTCTGCCCTGTTTGTCGCTGCTTTTCTCTTGCTTTGGTTTCCCTTTTTCCTTTTTTGTCCTAATTTTTGCCTAGATTGCCCTTTCGGGTTTTCAATCTAGCGGATTTTTTTCTTCTTTTTTTTGTTTTCTTTTTGTGAATCCTAAATTTCGCCTAGACCACCCTTTTGGGTTTTCGATCTAGCGGACTCTTTTTCTTCTTTCTTTTTTTTATTTTTTTTTCTTTTGCTTTCGAGCTATTCAAAATTTTGCAACAGTTGCTCATTCAGGTATGACTTTTGTTTAAAAATTGTTTCATTATTATCATCATTGCTTTTTGTCTTGATGATTTGAATAGATGATGCATTTCAAGAGAAACCATAAGTGAAAGAAGATAAAAGTTATTTTTTTCTAAACAAAAATGTGAAGTACAAACAAAATACAAGAAGAAACGTGGTTTCCATCCTTTGTTTGAGATGGTTTGGGAGATCTTTCAAATGACAATCTAGAGCTTGCTTTAATGGCCACTACTAACTTTTTTTTGCGTCCTAACTTTTGCTAGACCGCCCTTTTGGGTTTTCCATCTAGCATACTTTTTATTTTTTCAATTTTTTTATTTGCGTCCTAATTTTTTCCTAGATTACCCTTTCAGGTTTTTGATCTAGCGAACCTTATTTTTTTTGTTTTTTTTTTAATTTTTTGTCCTAATTTTTGCCTAGACCGCCCTTTCAGGTTTTCGATCTAGTGGACCTTATTTTTGTGCTATTTTTTCATTTTTTTCGGTGTGACTGAACTTGGGTTTGGTACCAAGTTGCTTACGTACCTTCCGGAGAAGGATTAAGTGACAACGTAGTTCCATGCTTGCATAGTGGGTAGGCATTTCTCTTGTTTTGATCATAATTGTATGGACTTCAGTGTCGGATTCTAGTTGAAACATTGCGGTGAATATCGCCAAAGCATCAATAATTTGATTCTCCTCTCGTGGAAAATATTCAAAGTGTATACTCCCAAATCTTCTTCTTTTTTTTTTGAGACACGAGTCATTGGTAGGGCACTAACTTTGCATCCCTTGTTTTCCTTCCTTTGCGTCATTGATGATTCACTAATGTTGAATCTCCAAATACCTATAAATCACTAAATCTGATAACGCATGCCTTATATTTAGCACAAAGTCTTGCAGTGGGAGGATAAAATTTTTCCTTTAGGGAAATCAATATTGTCCCAATTTCATGTCTTAAGGCATTTGAAGCTCCATCACAAAAATATTGTCCATTTCTTTTAAACCTTGGCATACCTTCATATGATCATCTACATGTTCATTGAGCAATGCCACTGATCTTTCTTTCTTTCTTTTTCTTTCATTTTCTTTCTTTTTTCTTAGCTATGTTAATAGGGTTCTCAAAGTCAAGCTCTAGATTGTCACACATTTTGTTGTTAGATTTTCCATCAACGGATCTAAAGGAGAATCCCAAAGGACAAACAAAGCAAAAATAGGAATAAACAATGAGAAAGAAATAAGAAGATGAACACAGAGAACTATATGAGAAGGCAACATTTTATTGATTCACTAAAAACATAAAGACAAAGTGTGCCCATTATGAAAAGTTTAAGTAATGGCTTTGGGCAAATCCAACAAAAAGATGTAAATGTTTCTTTACTTTGGAATAATTTCAAATAACTCAAAAGCTTTGCAATTTTTTCATTTTTTCTTCTTTTTATTTTATCTTTTTTTTATTATCATAGAAAAATCGAAGAATTTTCTGACTGTATAGTGACATCTTGGGATAAGTTGTGGCTTCTCACGGATGACTGAACATTGGCAATAACAGCAGAAGGCTCACTCTCAAGAGCACTCACAATTCCATTCCCGTGATCTGCAATAAGATTCTGTTGACATCTGGATTTGTTGGAGATTGGCTAAAATTTAGCCATTTGGCATTTGTAAGGCTTGAAACTTGTGTTTTAGGGCAGTGCAGTTCTCAGTAGAGTGCCTTATAGCATCTGCATGATAATGACACTGGGCATTTGGGTCATACCATATAGGATAAGGAGGTTTTAAAGGCTCTATGGGTACTGGTGCGAGTTGGTGGTTTTCAATTATCTTTGGAAGAAGTTCAGTATAGGACATTGGTATAGGCTCAATAGGTTTTGAATCATTTTTGCTGCCTCTTCTATCAAGAAAGGAATTCATGGGTTGTGCATCAACTAGTGTAGAAAATGAAGATGTTTGAGGTCTATTTGGTTGATATTTTGGCCTTGAGGTAGGGTTGTATGGGCAAGCTCCTTGTGACACACCATTTACTTGTGAATAATTTGGCTAATATGGATTATATGGTAGGTAAGGATACGTGGGAGATTGCAGATGATAACTAGGGCGGTAATTCCCATATGATCCCGTGCCCACGACTTGAACCTCTTCTTCTTTCTTTTTCCCAAAACTCTTCTCATTTTCCGTAGATGATGAATCATGTATTTTTCCTTTCCTGATCCCCTAATGAATTCTTTATCCAACAATGAATAGGTTCAAAAAGCTCAAAGAAGTGTGACTAATCAATTTTTCATAGTATGGTGCTTTGAGAATGCTGATGAAAAGAGTTTCTAATTCATTTTTCGACAGAGGAGGTTGAACTTGTGCCTCGAGGTCACGCCATCATTGGGCATATCTCTTGAAAGTCTCATTGCTTCTTTTCTCCATGGATTGAAGGTCAATTCTGCTAGGTGTCATTTCCATTAATTACTTTTAATGATTGAGAAAAGCTCCTGCCAAATCCTTCCAACTTCTGATCTTTGACTGATCCAACTTCATATACCATGTTGCTGTATTCCTTGTCAAACTATCTTGGAAGAAATGGATTAATAGTTTATCATCAAGAGTATAAGCATCCATTTTTCTAACATACATAGCCAAATGAGTGGCAGGGCATCCTTTTGCATCATATTTCTCAAATTCTGGTACTTTGAATTTTGATGGAATAACCACGTCAGTCACTAGACAAAGATCTGAAGTACTAATCGCACTGTATGCATTAGCACCTTCAATTGCTCTCAACCTTTCTTCCAAACTTTCTAACTTCTATTTTGCTTCAACTTCTGCTATTGATTCTGGAATAACTTTCCTTTTTGTTTCTTCAGAGTGATGTATTGCGATGGGATCATTCGCATTTTCATCTTGGTTTGTGAAGTTTTGTGCAGGGATTGTGCCAATAGGGTAGCCTTCTAGAGGAGATGGTTGCCCCCTAGCTTGACCTTCCTGAGCATGTGAACTATTACCTGCTGGTAGTGGGTAATGAACTAAAGTAAACCCTGGTAGGAATTGATGGTCTTATATGAATGACTCTCCTTCCATCATTTTCCCTGCCTTAATAAATTGAATGAGTTCTACCAATTGTTTCTTCATTTCTTGCACTCCAACAACTGTTTGCATTTCTCCCATTTTTTCTGACAATTCTTTGATCTGATCTTCCATCATTCGGGTCTTTCCTCGAGTATTGTATCGATGTTTAATCGAAGGGGGCAATGTTCAAGAAGCTATCCTTGCGAGATTCTTTGTTTCCTAGAAGATTTTTAAAAGGAGGGCAATAGTCAAATTATTTTTCTTTTTTTCTTTTTTATTATTGATTTTTTTTAATTTTATCATTTAGTGTCAAAATTTATCATGCAATGCATAAATGTATGCAAAGACCTATTCAATTTAAAAAATTTTTAAAAAAATTGAATGCCTTTATTTACTTTGATTTGAAAATTCCTTGTAGATTATGGACAATGCATGAATAGGGATGCAAATGTAAATCATACTCCAAAACAAAAGAAATAAAATAAAAACTAAATTTTTTTGTGATTGAAATGAGACATATGCATAAGATATGATGCAAATGCAAATCAAAGAGCCGAAAAAAAGAATAGCAAGGCTAAGAGTACAAAAGGATATTTACAGTTGTAATGGATGATAGGGTCTCATATAATCCTCGGGGGTAAATGGTTTCCAGATTATTCCTACTGTCACTCATCGAGCCAGCAAGGCCTCCAATCCTCACCCATTACAAGTTTTAGTGGAAAGGATTCAATCTGAGTGAGAGGGTTTCATGAGCCCATGCAGAGATCACGATGATCTCACAAGAGTCTTAGTACTTTGCCCCTCGAGCTAATCCTAAAAGGTGAAGCTCGAGTATAGAGCTTATGCATGTGAAGACAATAAAATAGCATAAAATAAAGTAAAATAAAATAAAAGAATAATTCCAATCAAGAAAAAAGTATAACACATAACAAACAAGGCTCGCAAATAAAGTCCCTAGTGGAGTCGCCAATGCGTTGCGCCGAAGTCTAGTGTCGACAAAACAAATGTTGGGAGAGAGAGTAGTAGCTAGTTAGACCAATTTTCATCAAGACTCCTTGAAATCAACGATTCTACATGACAAGAAAGCGACATCAAATGGTGTCGAATATTGTCTACCAACAATAGAATATAAAATATGAGTTTTGTTAGAAATTAGGAATTTTCGACATGTTAGTTGTCACACGGGTTTAATATTTCTCAAAATATTCATTTGTCAATATTGTCACAACCCGTTTCCGGAATTATGATCAGTGTACGAGGCGAACCGTCTGTGGAAGCCCTGCCCATCCCGTACAATCCTCAAAGATCATATTACTACCCAAAACATTTAATAACATTTGCAATTCAAAACATATAGAATATAAAACTGATTTATATAAAATCAACATAGTATATATATATATATATATATATATATATATATATATACACAATCTATATACCCAAAATAAGGTTTACGAGTAAACCAAATCAAATACATTAAAAGACAAATGACACCCCAGTAACTCAACAACATCTCGGTGCAGAACTCTAATACCCAAAACAGAGACCACAGACAAAAAGGGCATCACTAACCCAATGATGCCTCACTGGTAAGCAAGATGCAGATCAGTTGTCGAAATCAAAATTTGTGTACCTGAAATATAGGATCAACCACAGACAGAAATACAACGGGGTCAAACCCAATGAGGAATAACACTCCAGAACGTCTCATACATACCTCACAAAGACTATTTTGAAAACAATTTCGCAAATACCACATGCAATATCAATAGATATATAACTATATATGCTATATAGGCAATAGCCTTTCGAAAATCATTTCGAAATTTGTTCACAAACAAAGCAACTAGCATGCATGTAGGCGTAATAGAAATCATCTCAGATTTCAAATCAGAGTTTCATATTCAAAACATATACAAGCGATACGGGACTAAGCAAGCTTGATATGAACTCATCCACAAATCACGAGATGTGTGGACCAGCCAAAATCATGACGAGGACCCGCCTCTATCAATATCAAATCATGTACCTGATCAGGGCAACATGGTTACCGACAACCCTAGTAGCTGGGTTATATCAATCATTGGTATATCAAAGGCTACATGCCTCATAGCACATATGTCCCCATATCAAAAACCAAAACATATTATCAGATAGTATAAAATCCCAAACATTCAATCCAACATCAAAATCAGAGAGATATACATATAATACATATATATCAATTTCAAAACAGTTATTGATTATTAAATCGCATAACCAATTTATTATCTCAACCAATCCTTAGATTAGACCATATTCCAGAATATTCTCTGAAAGCCCAATATGGCAATCCAAGAGGGGGGTGAATTGGATTTTTAGCAAGTTAAAAACTTTGTTGAAAATCCTTTGCAAACTAAAGTAAATAACAAAGTTCATTTAAATTGAAATCAAAGTCAAATGTGGAAACTTTAAAGATCCAATCCACTCACTGAATAATAAATCAAATGCAAATGTAAATCAAATAAAGAAAGTAAATGAGAGCAAGGGAGAGAGAAATCAAAGCCCGATGTTTATAGTGGTTCGATCCTCTTGACCTACATCCACTCCTTTAGATTCACTAGAAGTTCAATCAACTATCTCCTCACTTTCGGGTGGAGAGAAACCGATATATAAGCAAACCGTTACACCTTATTTTTGCGGGCTTTACAAGAAAACCATTCACCTAGTTTTTATGGGCTGAACTAAAAAACCGTTCACTAGTTTTTGCGGGATCAACTAGGAAACCGTTCACTAGTTTTTGCCGGATCAACTAGAAAACCGATACAACCTTCAATCAATTACTTTGATTGTTATAAATTGTGTTTCCAAAACACAGAACTGAAGCTCAACCCAACCCAAGAACAATAGCAAATGAAAATAACAAGAGTGGGTATAAAAATGAGATTGAGAGAATAAATGAGAAAATAAAGATCGCAAAGTATGACCAATGTTTCTCTATATTTCTCTCTTTTTTCTGATGTTAGAGATGTTTATTTATAACCTTCTTGGAGTTTGTGACCGTTGGAATCAATAATAGAGCCGTAGTATAATAGATCCAAATATTGTACAATACTGACAAAGTATGATTCCATCAGCATACTGTGTGCATAGTACCACCTTCTACGTGCATTGCCTTGATATCCAGAATGTGCGATTTTCACCCAGTGGCTTGCTACGTGTGTTGCACTTTTGTTCTGTGTACGTAAATGTCTGATCAAAGTCTGTACCTTTGATTTTGCATGTGATTTGTTTCAGAGAATGTCAGATATATTCAAATTCAAATTCCCAATGAGCATCTTGATTTTGTCAGCTAGTCTAGCTCTCCTCATCTATCACTTTTGAATTTTCATGCTTTGTGCGTGACTCACTATTATGATATTCTCTGAATTCATGTCAGAGAATATTCCCTTTTTGAAGTTCTGACACGTTGCAACATATTTTGACTTTATTTCAATCAAGCTTCATCTATGTGTGTTGTTCGCCTCTTCTGCATGCGTAGCATTTCTCCTCATCAATCTGGATCTTCGAGAACGTGTGTTGTACTGTATGCAGTGTGCGTAGATGTGTATAAGTTAGATCCAGTATCATCAGTTTCTTGTCTATGTGCATTGTAAGCTCTACTGTGTGTGTAGAATCCTATTATGCGTGCATTGACGCGCTTTGATGACTCATAAGATGCCTTGTAGTTAAATATCAGCAAGTTTGCAACTCTTTCATGGATGTTTTGCTTTCATCATCATCAAAACTGAACTCAACAATCTCCCCCTTTTTTGATGATTACAAAACATACATGAATTTGAACATCTATTCATCAATAACAAATAATTTGATCAAGGATTTCAGTCCTTGTCACTTGGTTAGCTCAGCATAATAATATTCATGATGTTCAAAGCAAATATGATACCAATGGAAAAATAACATGCAAATTCATGTAACATTTCTCCCACTTTTTGTATCATCAAAAAGAACAACAAATAAAAATAAATATTCTCCCCCTTTTTCAAAGAAAAATATGATTAGAATTATTAAGTACACTTAGCTCTCCCTAAGTAAATGCATTTTTCAAATATATGATTTTGAAATCAAAACTCCCCTTGAATATTTCAAAAGAATGCATAGAGAGGTTTAAACAAATATCTCCCCCTTTAAAAATCAATATATGCAATCAACACAGTGGTAAACAAAGTCATTAAATAATCAAAAATTGCATAAAAATCAAAGTTGAATGACAATTTTAAGTTCAGGGAAAAGGTACCACATTTTCAAGCTTCTCCTTGGCCTTGATGGTTGTTAAGCATATTCCTCCAATTTCATCATCATCGTTGGAACTGGAATCATCATCAAGAATCCTTCTTTTTCTCCTTTTGCTATGCTTCTTCAAATATGGACAGTCTGGCCTAGCATGTCCCGATTCATTACATTCATAGCAAATAAACTTGCTATTTTTCTTGTTGACCTTCTTTGCCTCTCTTTCTTTGCTGAGAAATTTGCAGAATTTATTTGTGAGGTGTTCCACTTTATCAGTATTGTCCTCGTCTTCATCATCATCCTCACTTGAGCTTGAGCTTTCAATGTATTTTGAGGATGCCTTGAGAGCAATGTCGATGTCCTTTTTCTTCTTCTTCTTGATGTCTTTATCTT
>CAODLS010673127.1:0-15830 GCA_948243855.1 Flueggea neowawraea | reverse complement strand
AAAAACATGAATGATCATATGCTTTCAAAGCTAAAACATTTTTATCATTCCATCACCCCCAAAACACCAAAATCAAGCTAGAGAGAAAATCAAAAGCATTGTGTCAACACATGTACTCTAGCATAGAACTTCATTTCTTTGTAAATGTTTTGTAAACTCTTTTTGAGAGTGGGGAAGCTTGGTTGTGAACCTATGGAAAACAACATTGTAATGGCCTTAGAGGTTTGAGCCGTAATCAACCTCAATGGCTTTGGAGGTATGAGCCGTAATCAACCTTATTGGATTTAGAGGTATGAGCCGTAATCAACCTTGTAAGCCTTAGAGGTATGAGCCGTAATCAACCTTGGTGTAAACGCTTTGTTGGATTGAGCCGTAATCAATCTCCGATAGTGAAAAGCCTAAGTGAGACTTAGGTAGTGGACGTAGGCATGGTTGGCCGAACCACTATAAAAATATTGGTGTTTTTTTTTCTTGCCTCACTCCAACTAGCTTCCGCTCTCCAAAATTCACCAAGGCATCCCTGAAAAAATTCTCCAACAATTCTAAGTGTCTTTCTTCAGTGTGATGTTACGATTTATAGCATAGTGAATCATGCACAAATCTTTGGGACCTTAAGAGCAACGTTCGCACCAACTTCAACTACAACAATGGATTTTAAGTACTAGTACACTTTTTGTAGTTGAAAGTCTTCTCCAAGTATATCTTGTTCATCTATATAATCATCATTGTCCACTTCATTTTCTTCTACTTGAGACAACCCAGTGGGAACAACTTCACCTTCCGGGATATTAAACCATTGACACAAAAGTCTCTCCAAAATGAGAAAACCTCTTTCACCCACACGAGTGAGAATAAACTTGCCCCATTCATTAGACCTGCTGACTTCATCCATATTGGCATAGAATTCTTTCATTAGCTCCTTATAAATAACACCTATATATCCCAGAAAATTGTTGATTCCTAAAGGTCTATAAACTTCCTCCAAATCATATCTGCCATTCCTTAATGCAACATAATCAAACATCATTTTAGGCAAGAGTTTTTGTTTAGAGATTACCTTGTGTTATAACTTTTGTGCAATAAGAGGGATAAAACAAGAATCCAAAGGCAAGTATTCAAATGGAGCTGAAGAATGAGACGTTTCAGTCGTCGTGCCTGTGTCTCTTTGTCTTTTTTCAGAGGATTTTTGGTGCAAAGGAGGAGGAGAGGGTGTAGCAGAATTAGAATCTTCACTTTGTTCCACTTCCAAAAAAACCTTTGAGCCCTTACTTTTCTTCTTGGAGGCATTTTTCAGAAAATCAAAGTCTAGGGTTTGGTTTGGGAATGTTCATTGATTTTGAGTGATTTGATGTGTTTTAGATGAAATCACAAAGTGGAGTCAAGCTTGTGGAGGTCGATTTTGAGTGGGTAGTGATGGGTTTTGTTGGATTTTGTCTGGGAGGAACTTGAGTTAAAGAAAGACGGAGAAGAGAGAGTTACGGGTTTGAAAGAGAGAGAGTGTGGATATGTTCTGTTGTTGAGTTTTTGACATGCTGGAATCTATTCCAACTCGAGTTATCATATGTATAACTCGAGTTGTATGACTATCAGATAACTCAAGTTATCTTTCCTCTTACTTGAGTTGTATGAACCACGTTTAACTCGAGTTGCTATTTCAACCTTACTCGAGTTGCTTAGGGCCTTCACTACTCAAGTTACCCATTTTATCTACTCGAGTTATATTTCTTCAGAAATACCCAGAATGCTCATATCAGTCTTGTAACTGACAGAACACATTTTCATACTCGAGTAAACCACTATCACAGCCCATAACCTCTATTTTCATCAATTATTCACTTCCAATACTTAGCCACCACACCAAAAATATAACCATGGACAATTGTGGATCATTTAAATGTGAATGAATGCAAATGAATTAAACAAATAAATTATTAAACACACAATTCAATAATGTCGAGCCTTCTACAAATTGAATCAAAAGTTTCACTATTGAAAGGTTTAGTGAAAATATCTACTACTTGATCTTCAGTTTCAACAAAATCAAGCACAATATCACCATTCAATACATGATCATGAATAAAATGATGTCTAATGTTTATATGCTTGGTTATAGAATGGTGAATGAGATTTTTTGAAATATTAATAGCACTAGTATTATCACACTTAATGGGAATTTTTGAAAGCCTAATACCATAGTCCTTTAATTGATATTTTATCCAAAGAATTTGTGCACAACAACGACTCGCTGCCACATATTCGGATTCGACAGTAGATAACGAAACAAAATTTTGCTGTTTAGAAAACCATGATACTAACGCATATCCTAAAAATTGACATGTACCAGATGTGCTCTTTCTATCTAATTGATTACCACCATAATCCGCATCCGAATAACCAACAACATTAAAATTATCACACTTTGGATACCACAAACCAACATAACGAGTATCAATAAGATAACGAAAAATACGTTTAACCGCAATCAAATAAGATTTTTTAGGGCATGCTTGAAAGTTAGCACATAAACACACACTAAGCATTATATCTGGTCTATTAGTGATAAGATAGAGTAGAGAACTAATCATACCTCGATATAGCCTAATATCCGATGGTTTCCCTATTTCATCCTTAGTGAGTTTTGTGGTTATGCTCATTGGTATGCTACAAGGTCTTGCATTCTTCATACCAAATTTCTTCAATAGATCTCCAATGTATTTTGATTGGTTGATGAAGAAGTCATCGTTCAATTGTTTGATTTGCAAACCGAGAAAGTATTAAACTCTCTCATCATGCTCATTTCGAATTCCTTGTGCATATCTTTGGCAAACTCTTCACACAAGCACTCATTAGTAGCACCAAATATAATATCATCAACATATATTTGCAAAACTAACATGTCAACATTCTCGTACTTAATAAAAATTGTTGTGTCAACCTTCCCTCTTCTAAAACCTTTTCAAGAAGAAAATTACTAAGCATTTCACACCGAGCTCTTGGAGCTTGTTTCAAACCATACAAGGTCTTAGTAAGTTTAAACACATGATTTGTAAATTTATCATCAATAAAACTGGGAGGTTGTTCCACATACACTTTCTCTTTCAAATAGTCATTTAAAAATGCACTTTTCACATCAATTTGATAAAGTTTAAAACCTTTAAAACATGCAAATGCACACAAAATGCGAATGACTTCTAATCTAGCAACGGGAGCAAATGTTTCATCAAAATCTATGCCTTCTTCTTAGTTGTAATTTTGTGCAACAAGTTTGACCTTAATTCTAACAATTTTACCATTTTCATCTGTTTCAATTCTAAACACCCATTTAGTACCAATAATGGTCTTATCATTCGGTCTAGCAACTAACTCTCACACACTATTTCTCTCAAACTGATTGAGCTCTTCTTGCATAGCAACACACCAATGTTCATCATTCAAAGTGTCATCAACATTCTTAGGCTCTATTTGAGAAACAAAGACAATATTACCAATATCAAGATAGGTAGAAGATCTAATTGTTACCCGTTTGGATACATCTCCAATGATTTGCTCTTTTGGGTGATCCTTTGCAAATTTCTATTCTTTTGGAAGTCTTTGATCTTGTTGATTTGTACCTTGATGATCATGGGTTTATTTTTCTTTTGGTTTTTCACCTTTGTGTGCATTTTCTTCATTTCCATCAATGCTAAGCTTGTCATCTCATTGGTAATATCTATATCATCATCATGACAAGTTCTTGACAAAGATTGGTTAGATTCATTAAAAAAACATGTATAGACTCCTTAACTTTAAGAGTCCTCTTATTAAAGACTCTATATGCTTTACTAATTGAAGAATAACCAAGAAATATAGTTTCATTCGACTTTGCATAAAATTTACCAAGATTTTTTTTTCTATTATTAAGAACAAAACATTTGCATCCAAATACATGAAAGTATAAAATGTTGGGCTTTCTTCCTTTCCAAAGCTCATAAAGAGTTCTTTTGAGTTTGGATCGAATTAATACCCTATTCAATATGTAGCATGCGGTATTGACCGCATCGGTCCAAAAGTATTTAGAAAGATTATTATCACTTAACATGGTCATTGCCATTTCTTGTAATGTTCTATTTTTCCTCTCAACATCACCATTTTGTTGAGGGGTTTTAGGTGTCAAAAAGTTATGATCGATACCTTGTTCATTACAAAAATTTTCAAATGGCTCGCACTTGAATTTCCTTCCTCTATCACTTTTAATAGATACAATAATGTATCTTTTTTTTTATTTTGGACCTTTGTACTAAATTTAGTGAATGCATATATGGCTTCATTCTTATGAGCAAGGAGAAACATCCATGTAAAACGTGAAAAATCATCTACAATGACAAATGCATATTGTTTGCCACCTAAACTCATAGTAGATGTGGGACCAAACAAATTCATATGTAACAACTCAAGTGGTCTAAATGTAGAAATCATGCATTTGTTTTTAAAAGATATTCTAGTTTGTTTTCCTTTAACATATACAACATTATTTTCAAACTTCACTTTTGGCAAACCAAAAATTACATCTTTTCTAGAAAGTTTTGAAATCAAATCTATGCTTGCATGTCCTAATATCTTATGTCAAATCCATGCATCTTCATTGAAAGCTGAAAAACATTTTTCATTGAAAGATTTTGAGTCATTCAAATCCACAACATAAACATTTTCATGCCTATGACCAACGAACAAGACTTTTCTATCCTTGATGCTTTCAATGATGCAATATGATAATTCAAAGATAACACGATTATTCATGTCATACAATTGGCTAATACTAAGTAAGTTATGCTTCAATCCATTAACAAGACACACATTTTTAATAATTGGTGAAGGTTTCCTTACCCACTTCACCTTTACCTATAATTTTGCCTTTCGAGTTGTCTCTAAATGTCACAAATCCACTACTTTTGAGATCAAACTTAGAGAATTGACTTTTATCTCCGGTCATGTACTTGGACCAAGTGTTTGAATTCTCCTTGGCCTTCATACATACCTCATTCTCTTCTTCATCTTCATTGTCTCCAACTGCCATGAGACATAGGTTGGAAATTTCTTCATTGTCCTCATCATCCGACTGCTCCAAGCAGCCACCACTGCTTTGGTTTTCTTCTTAAACCTTTTGTTGGCTTTCTTTAGGAGAGGACATTCAAATTTGATGTGACCCAGCTTCTCACATTCATAGCAAATGATTTCATTCTCTTTCTTATTGGAGAGGCCTTTTGAACCCTCTTTCTTGAATGATTTCTTAGAGAATTTCTTTTTCTTGAGAAACCTTTTGAATTTTCGAATAAGGAGAGCAAATTCTTCATCTTCCTCTTCATCTTCACTATCACTAGAAATTTTGGCCCTTGAGGATGAAGTTTTGAGTGCTATACTTTTCTCTTTATTCTTCTTCTCTTCTATTTCCTCTTCTTCCTCTTCATACTCATCTCATGAGTAAGCAATGATCCCATGAGATCCTCCAATGGTAGTGTTGAAAGATTCTTTACTTCTTGAATGGCATTCTTAATTAGTGCCCAAGGTTTTGACAATGATATTGGAATCTTCCTTACTAGCTCGGAATGTGTATAAGTCTTTCTAAGAGCTTTAAGACCATTGATGATATCATTGAATCTATCGAACATAGCTTGTATTGATTCATCCGGTTTCATTTTGAAAAGTTCATATCTATGAGCAAGCAAAGACACCTTATTTTCCTTCACTTGTTTCGTTCCCTCATAGGTCATTTCAAGAGTATACCAAATTTCATGAGCACTTTGGCATTGTTGTACCTTATTGAATTGCTATCTACTAAGTGCACAGAAGAGAATGTGCATTGCTTTGTGATTGAAAGAAACAAGCCTCTTGTCATTGTCATTCCTTTCTTCCTTTGGCTTTTCAACTTTTTCACCATTAATGATTTTAGTAGGAACAAATGGACCCTCTTCAACAATTTTCCAAACATTGGTGCTTTTCAATTTCATGAATGCCATCATTCTTGTCTTCCAATATGTGCAGTCACTACCATCAAAAAAAGGAGCACAGTTAATAGATAAACCCTGATACTTAGACATGTTGTTCATTAATGCCATTTGGATCTTTTTCTCTTAGGATGTTAAGCCAAGTTTAAGAGAACTAGCTTTGATCCTAATTATTAGTCCAAAATGGCAATTCCAAAGGGGGGTGAATTGGATTTCTAACTTTTAAAACTTGTTTAAAATAGATTTAAAAATGTTTTTGCAATAATTAAAATTATCAAGACAATTTAAAAAAAAAAACAAGAACAATAGTCCAATTCACTTAAAATAATTAATATAAAGAGAAGAGATAAAGAAATCAAAACCAAGATTTATAGTGGTTCGACGTTCTTAGCCTACATCCACTCCTTAAGCTTCCCCTTGAGAATTTGAATCCACTATGAATTTCCTTCTTCAATAGGTGAAAACAACATCTACAAACTCTTGCTTCAAAGGTGCAAGATTAAACCCCTCACACTAGAACCCTTGCTTTCAAGACAAACAAGTAAAAATATTGTCTCTCTATTACAATGATTTTCTTTCATAATGAAGAACGAAAGTAAAATATATCACTCTCAAGCAACAATGAATTTGCAAGTTTTTGAACTATCTTGAGAGGAGTATGAATAGAAAGCAAATGTGAACAAATGAGAGTTTGATGTTGTTGAAAGATGATAGCAAGTTGGTGTAGTATTGTTTCTGAAGTGTCTTGGATGTATTTATACATTTGCAAATCGTATAAGTCGTTAGGGGATTCATTGTAGTTGTTGTGAGATAGAGCAACCATGTATTTAATGCTCTGACACAATATATAACTTGAGTTATCCATTTTGTAACTCGAGTTATCCATAAGGACAATCACGACTTCTGGAACCTCTAACTCAAGTAATCCAACATATAACTCGAGTTATTCTTGAAAACGACTGTTGGGACCACCAACTGTCGACATTTAAACTTTGATCATGTCAATCCTAGGTATAATGATTTTGTCTCCAAGTGATTACTTAAGTTATCCAACTTGTAGCTCAAGTTAGTCCTTCCATCCAAGCTTCCTGTTTGATTGAATTCTTTGAGTTGTGAACGATGATAATCGAGTTGAATTATATTTCTGATACTCTGAATATATAACTCGAGTTAGTTCCTATTATAACTCGAGTTGAATGGCACATGAAGAGCTCGAGTTATTATTGTTTTAACGCGAGTTAGAGCCTTTGATCCACAACCTTAGAATATTCTCTTACTCGAGTTGCGTAATATCTAACTCGAGTTAACTGGAGTTGAATGCACCCTGAATAACTCCAGCTGGATTTTGTATAACTCGAGTTGAATTTATATATCTGATGGTGTGATTTTTCTTTGACAGTTTAATTCTTCTGGATACTTTCGGTTACTCGAATTATGTGAATACTGGACAACTCAAGTTATCTTCTTATGTAACTCGAGTTACATTTTTATATCTGATTGTTTGATTTTTTTTAGACACATTGATTCTTCTAGACAGCTCGATTACTCGAGTTTGGCGTGATCGAACATGCTTAATTGCTTAAGTATCAAACCCAATTTTTTTCATCATCAAAACACAAAGGAATTCCAATGTTAACTACTCTTGGTTCAACACTAATCATACCATCAGGGCCTCGAGACGTCAATGTCAAGAATATATTGTTCAGCTTCTCCATTTTCTTAGCTTCTTGCACCTGGTCCGTCTTGAATTTGAGATGCTGGTGAAAGGCAAAACAACCCAGCTCATAAATTAACTCATTACTGGAAGTGTTATGATTTCAAAAACTTAGAATTCAGATATTGCGGCAAAAAATGAACAATATCCGATTGTCTTACTTCGATAGAGTAAAAATAATCACATGGCAAATTGATAAGAAACCAAGATGGTATTTCAATTGCCAGCAAGCCAAAAACATGAAAATCCATGGCTGGTGGATGTAAGGGTACCTAATAAACTGAAACTGCAACACTGTTATTTTTTGTTACTTGAGAGCAATTAAACCATCTTAGCCGCCATATTGAAGGCCAAAGTTGTTCAGTGAAACAATATATGCATAGACATGCAAGAGAAATTAATTGTCGATTTTTCAATATCCATTTTCATATAAGGAAGCTCACATGACGGCCAAACCCGGTTCCAATCAAGATAGCATTGCAAAAAAAGTTGTCATGAGAAATTTTATTTCAATTTTCCAATTTGTCTTTCTGTCTCTCAAAAGCAAGAGGAATCTAGGTATCAAAAACAAGAATATGGGAAATTAACTTCATTGCAGAGATTAGCAACTCTAAATGGGGAATAAATTGGTCCCTGAAACTGTAACAATGGACCACCTAATCCAATAAAAGAGTATCCTATTCCAATTTTTTGGATCTCTACAGCAATAAAAATATTTCTAGACTGACAAGACAACACTGCAATGAATTGGGAGACTGGACAGCATCATTGCGTCACATACAAAGATTACAAAAGTGCAGGCCACACTGTTCAACAAACTGACCACTACATTGCAGTACATTTCTAGACAGCAACTACAGTTTCATTTTATTCAACAAATTATAGTGAAAAAGTTGAAATCCAAATCAAGGAACATAAAGTACAAAGATTGGTTCAAAAAAAAAAGTACAAAGATGAAATAATACAAAGCATCTCAAACTAAGATGATGACAAAGAAGTAGCAGCAAACAAAGGTAACCAAGTACCTCTTTATTATCAGTGACCTTGAGAACCAGCTTCCCGTCGCAATGTCTGTGTTTCATCAAATACCTCATCTACATTCACCGTGAATATAAAAACACACTATTCAGTATCAGTAAAACCGCATCAGTTCAAACAGAAATCCAAAAACTGAATTCTCGTAAAGAGGCTAAAAGTATCACAATGAGGGTGTAATAGAGGGCATGAGCCCTCTATTAGGGGATGCTATTTAATTGCATAAAACTCTCCCATGAAGTTATGAACTCTCCCATCAAACTCTCCCATGAATATATATCTAATTCATCAAAAATAATCAAAAGATAAGAAGTAACGCACGGAGTTGGGATCGGCACGGAACATCTGGACGGATCGATCGACGAACTCGTCCCATGAAGTTATGTACACCATTATTGGTATCGGATATTCAGGAAACCGAAACGGCGAGTCGTCAGCACAATCGGAATCGTTACAGACAAAGATTCTGGCAGGGTTTTAGAATCAAGCGTTCTATTTCTTCGCGCTTCCTTACTACTTCTCGTGTTCGGAGAAAGTTGTGTCGGCGCAAATATTGGAAAGGCAGTAATGGTATTACACGAAACTTTTATTGGCAATAAAAGCAGTAGGCAGGTCAGCCCGGCCTTAGAAAATTATGGGCCCGACTCGGGATCCTTAGCCTGTGGGCTAGGCCAGGCTGGCCAGGCAAAATTTAAGTAGGCCGCCAGCATCTTCTTTTTTCTCGGGAATTTGACATGGTATACCCTTCTTCAAACAAATTGCAATATTATGACGACTGATAAACTTATTTCAAGTTGGGAAAAACATTTGCATTTGTAGGGTCAATATGATTCTTTTTACTGAGATATACAATCAGACCGACAATAAAGAGAAAAGTCACATCTCAGCTATCTTCTCCAACCGTCAACTATAACTGACTCTTAATATTCTTTTAATTCCTTTAAAACAAAATCAAAAATTTCAAATATGAGCTTCCTATAATTAAGGAGGAAAAAAGGAGATGAACTAAATTAAAGAAAATGAATGTCAAGCACATCCCTAAAAATTTGGAGAAAAACAAAGAAAAACGTAACTGTTTTGCAAAAGTGGAAAGAAAAAAACAAATTCACTGTTTTTTAGGTTTATTTTCGTTAGATATTAATAATGCCAATTTTTTTTGTTTGAATGTGTTGTATTATTTCAATGATATTGATTTATTATTTAGAGGATATTATTTTTTAGTGTGTTTGCATAGTATACCACTAATAATACTGCAATATTATATTACTTAATTGTTATATATGTACCATCAATAATAATGTTGGAATATCAAATTATTAAACCACTCATATTCGTTTGATTGACAATATCCACTTAATATCCTGTAAATATTATTGGAAACAAGAAATAATGTTATTTGAAGTTCCATATAATTTCAGTATCATATTCAAACTTGTATCTTTGTTTGTTAACAATATCTATTCAAATGGAATTATCCCCTTTTAATATCTTTGTTTGTATGAATATCACTTGACATATGTAATCCCAATATGACACTCTAAAAAGGAGAGTGAATTGGTGTTCTTGCTAAAATTAAAACATTTTTGAAATCTTTTTGAAGGTTTTGCAAATCAAAACAGTATCTAAATCCAAAAGACAATTACATAGAGCTAAAATTAAAAGAGAGTGAGAGATAGAAGATCAAATCCCAATATTTATAGTGGTTCAGTCCTCCTTAACCTACGTCCACTCTTTTAGCTCACTAGAGAGTTTTCAATCCACTAATCTCTTCTTCACTTGTGGGTGGAGAGAAACTATTACACAACTTGTTTTGCAGGTTCACAAATAACCTTTACACACTTTTTTTTTGCAAACCAAACAAGCAAACCAATACTCCTTTTTGTTTTCTAAGGAACCAAACAAGAAAATCTAAACTACCCTCAAGTTTTCCAACCAAACTTGATTACAAGTGGATTCCTAGATTAAAACAGTATTCTCACACCAACTTAGTAGATGAATAGCAAGTCAACAACACAGTTGGAATGCAAAAACTCAAAAGCATAGAAGAGAGAGAAAGTTGAAAATCAACTTAACAAAGCTTGGATACTCTTTTAAAAAATGTTCTTTTGTTACCTTTTTACTACGGAAGTCTATTTATAGATGTTCTTCAAAAACTAGTTGTTGTAAATTCCAAAGTAGCCGTTGTGAGAGAGTTGCATAATTCTAAAATTAATGCGTCAACCCTTACTACGTGCGTACCACTGGTATTCCGTACGTAGTCCATGAGTTCATCAGAGTTCTACGTGCAACGTTCTTCCTTCTGCGTGCATTGTATATACTCCAGTAACCACTGCTTGACATCATGTAGTAGCTACTTGCTTAGACCCTTCTTCTGTATGTGCAGATCTTCAATTTTGTGTGCGCTGCATATTGCACTACGTGTGTTGACGTTATTCCAAGATCAACTTCTTATATCTAGTTTCATTTTTTGTGCTATTCTTTTGTAAAACAGTTTGATTTGTCACCCTTGGAAATTGTTGCAATAGAGGGTCAGCATGAGGATGTCATTGTTCTTTTTCCAGCTACCGCTCCTATTGCAGGAATTACAGACTGGAGCCCAGCTGGCATAATGAAAAACGTTCACACTGATGAAGCTAAAACGAAGGTAACACCACACTCTGTGTTCTAGCCCTAATGGATTGCAGAAATATTTGCTTTCATGTGTTCCTTTTATTCTAGTGTTGTTTGTTTACCCTTGTCAATATCATCTTTACTTGTCTGGTGCTTGTTAGTTGAATGAGTATGTTATATTGTTGCTGGAATTGTATTTTCTTGTTTTCCAGAGGGAGAATAAGAGGAAGGACACATTTTTGCTGGCCAAATCAAAAGGGAAGCAGCATTTAGGAGACAAGATTATATCAATGCAATCTGTTATTATTCGGAGGTGAACATGCTTAATTTATATAGTTTTGACCCTTTGATCTGCATAATCATCCAATATCAACTTTTTTGAGTGTTTTCTCAGCCCGTTAATTGAGATCATTTTGTATTTTGGATGTTCACTCTACGTTTTTTCGTTCTTCTAAATATCTTGATGATTTAACTCTGATTCTTTTCTTTTCTTTTTACTGCACTTGCAGTGCCGTGGTATAGAACCTTCAGACGCAACTATCTTATCCAATAGAAGCTTGCGCTGGGCCATGTTGAATGAAGGCGATCGCGCATTATCCGATGCTCAGGCTTGTCGTTCGCTGAGGCCTAACTGGCCCAACGCGTTCTACAGGGAAGGAGTAGCATGGAAGTTGTTGAAAGTAATGTGAGTTTCTCTATTCTGTTACTCTTATGAATCAGATGAATATTATTTTTGGCTAATTCATGGTAATGTTTGCAGGATTACAGGAGAGCAGCAAGTATGTTCTTGGTTGGGTGGCAGTTGGATAATGAAAACAAGGAACTCAAATATGCTTTCATGTAATAATGTTTTAACTTCTGTATATTCATTTGTGTGTTCATCATGTTTGATTTTTATCTTATTTCATGTTTCCTTTTCGGATTTTTTTTCTGCATCAAGGAGGCTCTTTTTCTTCAAGTGAAGTCTACCAGATTGAGCGGTGGGAACGCATGATTTTGGAGTAGTTAAGTAGACACACATTCTAATGGATTGCTTTACAGTAGCCAAATATTGTGCATATAACTGCTTTGTTTTTTGTCGATATCTTTTCTGACTTCTCTAGCTGCTTATACTTTGTTGTGTATAGGTTGAGCATTAGCTGGTAAAAATGTAAACCCAGTTTGAAAAACAGTTTTTTGTTTTCAATTTTGTTTCTATTTTTTAGAAATTAAAAACATTTAAAAATATGTTTATGTTAAAAATTAAAAACAAATTTCGATAGAAAATAAGAAATTCGAAATAAATTATATTAATTTAATTTTTTATGTGTGTTTTGCATAGAGAGTAAATGTAATTTTTTTTTGAAATTATTTTTTAACAAATTTTTTATTCTTCAATCTCTGTTTTTTAATTTTTAGGACAACAATAAAAAATTTCCAAACTAAACATACCCTATATTACTTAACATCTAATAATCCACCACTGTAAAATAATGTAATCATTAGAAACAATATGAATGTTGTTCTTGACATTAACAATCATGGAATCATAACAATGCCAATGAACTGCAAGTACGACAACTGTTCTAGGGTTTAGCTCCAGAAATTTTGTTTTTTCGGGTTTCATGTATTGTCTTTTGGCCTTGGATGCGGTTTCAGATGGGAATAAATCCTGTCCATGCTTTAAATAAAATAAGATTATGATCTTCAAAGGTCAACGGTTGATGCTTATTTGGTTCCTTCTGCCGTAGTAATACCATATGATAGACTTGCTGATTTGTTGGATTGCAGTATCTTTTAAAACTGAACCCTATATGAAGAAAATTATTTTAATACTGAATAATTCTCCATTAAAAAAAATTAGTGGATTAAATTTAGAGAAAAATGACACTTTTTTTTGGTTGGTCAATTTTTTAATGTTGGTATAAAATATACTTATGAATATATCACACTATTTGTGGCTTGCTTAGAATTAAATATATGAAGTTCCAGCAAAATTTAAACATAAATTGGAGTATATTTTTGTCTATTAAAGAAATTAAAATATTGTACTTGAAAGCAGTTTTCTGTTTTTTTGGCAACCCATCAAATATTTGTTTTTTCAAAAAATTGATTTTCACTAAAAACTCTGTTGACAAAAGCTGTTGTTGAATTTTACCAAATATTTACAACTGTGGTTGACTGCCAAAAACTATTGTAACTTTTACAAAAAGAAGTACCAACGGACTCTTAGTGCTTTGGTTAGAGCTTAAAATTCAGAATGCTTTTTCATCTATGTCGGTGGAATTGACTGTAAATTATGGCAATATGTTAATTGCTATGCATTAATCTAGTACATATCCTTCTCTATTTTCTCTGTTTTTTCTAAATGGGCTCTTAAGATAATTTTAATTCGATTTGGTGCAGCTACTCTAGTTTTCGAATGGACATTTTGAATGTAGTAATAAGATTGGGATACCTCATCAAAGCCTTCAAGTGGTGGAGATAGTACGTACTCAAACATGCAGTCATACTGGAGAGGATTATTATTGACTGCTCAAATGCAAGCAAGAGAAAATGCGTTAGAGCTCAAATCGATAGTTTCTCCTTAACTTGGGTTTATTGTATTTTAATTACTAGTGGACGAATTATGGCTTGCAGTAGCCATTGTGCATACAACAGTTTTGTTTTTGTGTGTCTAAGGCCGGTTGGAACTGGGTTAGGAACGGGGCTATCGTTCTTAGTTTTGTAGATTGAGACGGATTTTTGCATCTCGGTCCGCTAGTGCAGGAGGACGGGCCAGCTGCGTCAGGTGCGGGGCCAGTGACATTTCTTTTTTTTAAATAATAAAATCTGACCGTTGGATTGTTTTAATCCAACGGTAATATTACCGTTGGAGTACCGTTGTATTGAAAAATTACCCTTTTGATCTCTAATGACTAGTTTTACTCATTTTTTTATAAATATCCACTAAACACATTTTTTTCTATCATTTTTTCACTTCAAACGCTTATTTCTCTCTCTCAAACTCTCTCAACTCTTAAAATTTCTCTCCATACTCTCAAATTACTCTCACTCCAATTTTTTTCTCCAAAATTATGGATCACAACAATGAAAATACTCAATCCTCCCAACAAAATAACCCATCAAATTTTGTCAACTATCAATATTCTCAAAATAATCCATCAATTTTTTTCTCTTTCACCAATTATCAATTCAATTACAACGCTTCATTTTTCTCATTTTCATATCAATCTGTACTTTTCAATTTTGGTAATTTCTAAAATTTTACGTCCAATATTTTTTCACAAAATAATCCTTTTGGTAATTTTTATTTTAATGTAATTTTTTTATTTTAACGAATTATTTTTATTTGAATAAATTATTTTTATTTTAATGAATTTGGGGTAGAAAGTATTAAATGAAATAGTAGATAAAAGTTGAGGGGTTAAAATAAAATTGTGTTTAGTGAAAAATTGAGTAGGCGTCTCGCGAGACTCTTAAAATAGCATCTGGATTAAGGATGAAAAAACTGAGGGGTTAGGAACTGAGGACTTTAATAAAATGACAATAAAAACGCTGAGCAGGTGTCCCACGAGACGATTTTAGAGATCGTGAATTACGAGTAGTCTAATGCTGCATTGCAACAGAGGAACAGAGGGGGCAACATGCTTTCTGTGTGGTTTTGAGATGGCAGTCTTCATTGGTTGCATGTTGGTTACTGGTTTGTTAACTGCCGATGCATTTATGTTGCTCCGCGCAGTGCAAACAAAATCTCAGCATTTTCAAGGAGTTTGTCTCGATTTGTTTTTATTGACTCCACTTTCGCCAAGTTTCTGACTGCTCATGTTTTGTTTTGCATAGATTTGAGCATTAGTTAAACCCGAATCTCAGTATCAAATTTGAGAATTGAATCGGCCCTAATCAAAATCTGTGAATGAATCTAATCCACAATCACTTGCACATCTAACTGACAATCCAGTCATATGAGATCCGCTCTTGACACGTGTTTTTTTCATGTAAATAATATTGTCCACATCAAATACCACGTCGAACTGCAATATGTGCAGTAGAAAATTTAACTGAAGTGTAACGGATTACATAATTGTTATAAATTGAAATAAAATTAAAAATTCCTGATATATTTGTTTTTAAATCAAAATTTATGTTTTTTAATTAATTTAAACACTATAAAATAACTTTATCACTATTTTTCTTTTTAGAAAGTCTTTATATTATCTAGTTTCAAAATATTTTGTTGCATATACAATTTCTATGGACATTTAAACGTAAACAACGAGCACAGACACTATTTACCGTTAATCGGTGAGACAAATGGCGGGACGGCCCATAGGCGTGGGGTCCACCATCTTTTCATAGATGGTCCGGCGGAATCGTTTCGTTAAGATACTCCTGTTCTTGTGAGACCAGGAGCACATTTTCCAGTGTAGCAAGATATACAACTGCCTTACCTAATACCTCCAGCTTTACCAATTGCCCGATTCGTTTCCGCTTTCTTTAAGTAGTGGATC
>CAODLS010673074.1:0-10062 GCA_948243855.1 Flueggea neowawraea | reverse complement strand
TCATAAACAACACCATATTTGACAAGAAATTCAGTAAAACTCGTAACCCTAGTTGTAGAGAAACTCATTTGGTTCAAATACCAAATCCCACAAAATCGATGCTTCATCTTCAAGCCACTGGTCTCAAACAACCATAATCTATTTCTCCTTAACTCGTATTCCATCAGAAATGGAAAGATCCGAACCCAAATCCCAAGTTTGGTAGGAACCCTAGAATGCCCAAATGCAACGCAAACTAAAGAAAAGAAGAGATTAATGGATGATTCTTACCTCTAGATCCATTGTAGAAGCAAGGAGAATAAAAGAAAATCACAGAGAAGAAAATGAGAAAGTGATCTGGTGGTTGAGACGAGTTATGACTGAAGGAATGGTAGATACGGATATTTATAGGCTCACGGGCTGACATTTTGCGTTTCACGCGCAGTCGCCCATAAAGAACACATCTACGTGGGCAGTCGGGGTCCTGTGTACGTAGAACCATGCTCTACGTGGGTAGTATCCCACACAATGTACGTAGAAGGCAGATCTGAAGCTCCTCATTCAGATCTAAAATCTACGTGCGTTCCACCCCCTACTGTGTGCGTAGAAGGCATCAGCGTGCTCACCGGTCAGCAACCCATACAACGCACACAGTCCAAACAAGGCATACTCTCGGCCAACTCATTCTCATCTACGTGCATAGTACTCAATATTGTGCACATAGATGACCTCCAGTGTACGTTGCACTCAATGCACATTCACGGTCAAGTATCAGGCCTCTACTATGTGCACAGTACCTTGTACTAAGCACGTAGATGACCTCCAATGTGAAAAACACACGCAACACAACCCTCAAACTCAAAGGTCAACATCCCAAATCAAAATCACTTCGGAATACTACAAGATTCTGGCTAAAATAAGAGGGATATTACATAAGTGATATCTCATATCCATAATCAGCAAAATGTGATTATCCTCTTAGCAACATATTGACATTGGCTTGTTATCATTTCCATGATAGCAATCGATTAGAGACCTTTAGAATAGTATTTTTTTTACTTTATGGTTTTACTATCAAGTCACACATTTGATGACATAAGGAAGAATAAACTATTCATGGAAGTTTTATTGTCATAAACAATATAATATTTCATAGATATGAAATGAAATGACTCTTTATTAAATAATAAATGTAATGAAAATGTATATCAATGATATGACTAGGGCACAAAACTAACAAGACTATCATTCTATCTTGGTTTTTGTTTCATTTTCATGCATTTGTTCTTGTTGGAGGGTTGTTTCAATGAAAATGGGTTTCTATGAAGCTAGGGTTCGGTTTTGTTTGAATTCTAGGCTATATTGGAGGTTATTTTTGTTAGATTGATACATAAGAGACTTGGGAAATCATAAATCTTTGTGGAAATTCAAGTATTGGTGTTGTTTGTTAGGGTACCATGGGAATTCAAATTTAATATCGATAATTCTTGGTGATTTGGTGTTTATATGTTGAAGTGGAGGTTGAGTTCATGCTTAGGAGATTAAGTAGGACCAATGTGGGTGTTTAGGATTGATGATTTTGAATCAGAAGTAAAGACTATTTGGATAATTTGTCATTTGAGGACCAGATGAGATATTGTGCATTTAGGGATCAAAATGTGATTTTGTTTAGTTAGAAGATTAAATTTATTATCTTTGGAATTTTGAGGATTAATTAAAGGTACTATGGACTTAGTACTTGATTCGGAATATTTTAGGGACTAAATTGTAATTTTTCAAAGTTCAGGGACTGAACTGTAATTTTACATAGGGGTGTAATATTTGGATTATCATGTTAGACTTTGGGCCGAAATGGATTTTCGGGCTTTGTTTGAGCTTTTGGATTGCATATGCATTTGCATGTATTTCGGTACAGCCACAATACCATGTATGATCTGTGTATACATTGTTTATTCCAGCTCTGTTTGGTTTCTGAGGAGACTAGTCATTCACCAGTAGACCGTATTCTGGATTATTTGTTCGGCGTCCAGGTGAGTGTAGTAGCACTTTAGACACGTAGGTTGTGTCAACCAAATTCCGTGTATATTTTTGTTGTGTTGAACTTGGTATGAAATTTGGAATAATTAAAGGATTGGAATTCCTAAAATTTGGTATACGTGAAACCTTGGTTGTGGAAACTCGATTGTCTCTAAAAATGTTTTGGTTTGGAATAAATATTATGTTTAATATTTATTGTGATTTCTGCAAGGAACATTTTGGTCTTTGAGAATATATTCTGGAGCAAATATTTTGTTTAAAATAATTATTGTTTTTGAACACTAAATATTTTTGCAATAAATATTTCGTCTGAAAGTTTGTTATCATTTTTGGAAAAATGATATGTTGTTTCCGTATGCTACCTGTTAGAGCATTTTAAATATAAATATATTTTTGTAATGTTTTGGTAAAAATATTTTGTTTTGGGACACCCAACTACGAGATAGTATAGCCTTGATACACTGGAGTTGTATCATTTGCCTAAGTGTCTATATTTGTGCCTTTAGTGGCTTATACTCGCCTTTGTGGCTATACTATGATGCCTTAGTGGCTAATATCCACCTAAGTGGTTATTACTGAGTTTGGTTAACTCGATGAATATGATCTTTGGTCCCTGTTTGAAAATGTTTTTGAACTAATCTTTGAAATCTTTTGGGTATTTAATTCTGAAAATAAATTTTAGAATTTATCTTTGAAATATTTTGAGTATTTATCTCTGAAAATATTTGAGTACTTTTCTCTGAAATATTTTCTACGTGAATATCGGAAAATATTTTAAACGAAAGCACTTTCGCTATTTTGGATTTGAGAAAATTAAATATGTTATTTAATCTCTTCAGCTAACCAATTTCGATAATTGTTTGTTGTCTACTCTGTATGCAAAAAGGATTGCAAAGTGGATTTTGAACTAAGTTATCTATATATACGAGTGTGTGTGTGTGTGTGTGTATATATATATATTATTTGGATATATAAGTGCATGTGGTAGTTTTCAAAACCCTTTTGAGGAGCTTAAGCCGCTCTGTTGTGTTACCATTCACTAGGGAATCATATCCCTTTTATTTTTCTTGTTTTTGTTTTGCTTTACTTTTTAGGTGATCTCGATAGTGGTCATTTGATTCTTTCGCACTCAGTGAGTGCCCTATTGTTCGGGTCGAGTTTATGTTCTCCTAGTTGCTCTACACCGAGTATGGACTTGTATCTGTTAAATAATGTTTACGGCTTTGTTTGAACTATTATTTAGCATTTGATATTAATTATGTTTTTATTATATTCGGGAGTATTATTTTTGAAAAAAATTATCTCTGTTAAACGTTTTAATTTGACTAATAAGCCGGTTATTAATAATAATTGGGTAGATGATTTTGTTTTCTGAGACTTGTGCGAGATGGACAGCCCGATTTTGGGTCGTGACAATAAAGGAACTGAGACACCGGCACTAAGACACTCTCTCTTCTAGATGACATCACATACCATGACACAAGTCCATTTACCTTAGTTTTACACCGTTAGCTCTTGTTTTTTTGTGTTCCAACTATTTTTTTTTTTAGTTTTAGTCTTTCATACTTTCAGATATTGTCTTTCTCTATTTTTCTTTGCCCCGACATTGTAATTCATTTTTGGTCTTCTATAAAATTGTTATAGTGTTTGCAAATTGTTTTCCAAGGAGAAAGGCCTATTTTACAACATTTTTAGTCCCCTTAATTTCTTTCATTGTTTGGTTAGGAGTCATGATTTTTGGGTGCAAAACTCTCGATTATTTTGCAAAAACTATAAATTGCTTAGCACACCATGCAAAATCTTAAAGGGTAGCGTTGTTCTCGAATGTTTTTGGGAAACACCTAGCAAAGTCTCATATTAATCTTTGAATCGAAATGTGCAAAAGGTGTACATTCACCATGAAATATCTTGCTTTTTTTATTAAATTTTTCGAAAAATTTCCGTTGAATTTTTGAACTAGTTATTGATTTTTGGAGGATTAATTTTAAATTTTAAAGTATTAATTAAATAATTAATAATATTTTGGAAAATAAATTTTTTTATGTTAATGAAATTTTTGAAGTGAATTAAGGAGTTAAATTGAGTGAAAACATGGTTGGAATTAGAAAAAGAAAGAAAATTGGAAGACAAAGAATTGGTGAACAAACTACAGGTCGTTCAGTGTTTTAAAATAAAATACATGTCGTTTGGATTGTTGGGGCTGTCGTCTGCGGGAATAGATGTCGTTCGTGACTGTGTTAGGAAGGCTGAAACAACATCGTTTTGATTTTTTTCCCTTCCGCACCAAACGGTGTGTTTTTGGCTCCCTTATTAGCACCAAAACGGTGCATTTTGCACCTTTCTTCCTTTTAAACACAAACCGACAATCCATCTCTATCTTCTTCTCCATTTTCACATTTTCCTCATTTCTCTCTCTAATCTGTTTGTTCTCTCACTCACTCTCTTTGCTTTCTCATTCACTTTTTTCTTTGAATCAAGGTACATATACAAATTTAAGTTGGTTCTTTTCTCTTATTTATTGGTTTTATGTCATTTTGGTTGTTAAAAATCAAATGGGATTGAGAGGAATGTTGCTTCAGTTTTTATGTGATTTTGAAAGAGCAAATACCACACTAAAAGGGGGGTTGAATAGTGTGGAGATCGAGGCTTTGAATTCTTTTCATTTAAACACGTGAGGAATGAACTGAAACAGTAACGAACACAAAGAGTTTAGATTGGTTCGGCCAAACACTTGCCTACGTCCACTACCTAAGTCTCACACTTAGGATTTCCCCTATTCTCAATCTTTTCTTACAACTTTCACTTTCAAGCAAAGTGAGAACTCTTACAATTCTTGATTCCGATTCAAGAATAAACCAACCTAGGATCTACCCTTGATCCCAACCTCACAAACTCTATGTTTATGAATGATAAATCGCTCACCAATAGATTTGGAACAAAGATACAAGTAATAGAAAATAGGAGATAAGCACAACTAGACTTGTATTACCAAGAACAATGAACAAAGCTATAATTCGAGTTGCAATCTGATTGTAGGTTGTTGTTGTATCTCACTGGATTGCTCTGGAAGCATATTTATACTTCCTAATCTTTCTCTAGTCATTGTGACTCACAATATGCCCGTTGGAGTGTGAAATCAATCTTCATTTTCTTTCCTTTTCAGTGCTTACTCGAGTAACAATATGGTCTACTCGAGTAACTCCCTTGCTGAAGCTCCAGAGTTGAATCCAACCTTGAATTACTCAAGTAAGAAAATTAATTACTCGAGTAATTGAAGATTTTCGACCATTGTGCATTGATTTCCTTCCATATTGGTCTTGATTGACTTGGACGTCGCGAATCAAAAATCACGTCCACTCAAGTGAGAAATGTTTCACTCGACTAACTTCAGCTTAAAACATGTATGATCTCTCTCAACCTGTCTCTCACTCGAGTAACAGATAATTCCACTCGGGTGACAATTTCCTCGGGGTGATTTGTTGGCTTTCAGGATCACGACCACTCGAGTAAGTTTCATTCTTACTCAAGTAACTTTATCACACAGAGACATTCTGGACATCGGTCTTGCTCGAGTGACCTTGGCTTCTACTTGAGTGACTTTAGACTTCATGTATTTTGAGAACACTTCTTGGTCGAGTAATATTTTGTATTGGTCGAGTAACTCGTGACTTGCTCGAGTAATTTCTGATTCTACTTGAGTAACTCTGAGGCTTAGGTTTCTTCTGGACAATCCACTTACTCGAGTAACTTATAAAGTTGCTCAAGTAACTCTCTTATTGCATCAATACTTTGATCCCTTGACATCCTTGCTTTGTGGTGCATTAAGTTATCATATTTACCAATCTTTGTGCATCATCAAAACATAGGTGGATCTGAATGTGAACCACCCTTGGTTCCACAATTTTTGGAGGGATTTGAAATGTCTCTTGCTTGATCTTGATGGAGTTAAGTGGGAGAAGCATGAATGTAAGATTAAAATGGTGGGTTGATATTTTGGTGAAAACGGGTTTGGAGACCCGAATTTGATGAAGATTGTTGCTCAGTTTTGAAATTTTTCTAGATGAATTTTGAGTTCATTTTTTGTTGGTTTTGATTAACTTTAGTTGGAAAAAACATGAAAGTGAATTGGAAATGGCAGTTCGACAATTTGATGAAATCGGTCATTTGATCCGAAATTATTTTTAGGAATGTTTTGATGTTCTGTTGGTTCTAGAACCAACAATGGATTTAGGTTCCAGAGACAATTCTAAATCGGTTGGAATACTTGAAAACGTTGGGTCTCCATTGATTCAGGATTTGGGGTGTTTTGCGCGAAATTCCACCGAAAGAACCAAAAACATTATTTTTCTTGACTCTGGATTATTGAAGGACTAAACTTGATATTTTGTATAAAGGACCAAATCTGATATTTGTCAATTGGGTTAGATTTGTAATTTTTAAGAAAGGGGTTATAAATTTGTAATTTCAAGAAAAGTTTAGATTTAATTTGTAATTTTGAAATATTTAGAGAATTAATAATTCTACAAAGTTTGGCCACGAATTTAAAAGTTTCCCGAGGTTATGAGGACTAAAATGTAATTTACCAAGTTGGGGACCAAATTGTAATTTTACATAGAATTTTCAAGATGAAGGCGATAGATTTTTAATTAGAATTGATTTTTCAATATTGAGAGAGCGTATGCATTTATAATTACATTTCATACATTTAGTATTGTCACTGTACCGGTATCATAAATTGAGCTTGTCTGATATGTCTGTTTCAGTTTCTCCTTCCTGCCAGCGAGATCTACCACCTACTAGTGGTACCTGAATGGATTATCAACATGGATATCCAAGTGAGTGTAATAACAGATTCAGACACATAGGTTGTGTCTTCTGAAAATTATATGCTTTCGATATATTAGGATTTAATATTTATTTTCCTAAAATCTGTAATATGTTTCTGAGTTTAAATATATTTTTGAAAATAAATATTATGTTTTGAATAAATATTCTATTTTGCTTAAAGATACTTTCTATAGAGAATAATTAGTATTTTGTTTCTGATTTCTGATAAACATATCTTATAGATATTAAAAACATGTTTATGCAAAATAAATTATGCTTTTTACATTTATCTGCTATTTTTATGATTATTTATATTTCTAAAATCTACAATATTTTTTTTATAATTAGTTTGCTATCTGAACATCAATATATTTCTGATGTATATTTTGTTTAGTATCTGGAAGTATTTTTTATAAGTATTCTGTTTTAAAAAAATATTATATATATATATATATATTTCTTTCTGTTTTGCATGTTTGATTGCTAAAAATATTACGGCTTGGGACACCTGTTCTACATGGGTCGATGCAGCCTCTACTATACAATTATGAAGGACCAGTTACCAAGGTAGGTGGTGACCATGTGCTTCAGAAAAAATACATGCGAGTTTGCTTCCTATGGCAAGAGTCCATCTTGTATGTCGTATATTTTTCTATACGTAGTCCTATAGTGTATGTTTGATATATATATATATATATCTCAGAAGCTTGATTGTATGCTAATTACTCTGAATGTAAATGTTTTAGCAAATGTATTATGAAAAAATTATTACATATTTAAATACTTGTTTATTATGATTTTTTTATCTGATTTTGATTTTTTTAAGTTTTATAATATTTTCCTTTTACTAGATATTTTGAAAATAAAATATTTTATCTGATTTATTTATTTTCAACAGTTTGATTGTCTGTTAAGTGTTTTGTTTGTGAACGTTTTTAAAATGAATTTTTGAATTATGATTTGTAAATATATAGATGTATACAAATAGTATACAAAGTATACGTGTATGTGACATTTTCTGAAAATATTTATAAAACATTTTACGCTCTGTAGTATTATCCCTCACTGGGTTATGACCCATTTCTTTTCTTTTTCTCGTTTGTTTTTATTTGGTTTTGTTTTTAGGTGATTTGTGGATATTGTTCATTTGGATTTCAGCACTTAGTGAGACATTTAGATCAGTAGTGAGTATCCTTTGTTCAGGCCCTGGTTTGTCTTTTGTTAGTAGTTGCTCCACACCGGGAAGCTTGTGGGTGTATGTTTTGGTTGGTTCTGTATAGTTGTCTATAAATATTTTGTTAATTGAATTTACTTATAAATATTTTCTATATATTAATATTTTTTTTACATTTTAAGTTTAGTAAATTTACTTTTAAATTCTATATTTTTAAAATAAACCTAATTTCTATTTATTTATCATTTAATAATTATTGGGTTATAGATTTTGGATTTAAGTTCTGTACTCTAAGGCTTGTGCAAGATGGACCGAGCTTCCTTAGACGGTTCTCCTCGTACGCCGGTCACGGTCTAATTGTGGGTCATGTCACACCATCTCACACAAAATAATTAACTATACTAAACTAATTTCATGCCTAAAAAGTAATGGTTTTTCATATTCACTTTTAAAGTCTACATGACTTATCCATGTTGGTTATTGCAATTATAAAGTCTTAACTCAATAATTAAGCAATAAATTAAAAAATAAAATATAGCAACAAATAAACTCAATTAGATGTCAAAAGCAATAAATCTAACACATAACATTTATTGAATCAACATAAAGTTCAGGGGCTTGGTCATGGTTTGGGCAAAATCAACTAGATAAGTAAAGTGTTGAATATTGTCTCCACAGTTGAAAACTTCAAATTGAAGTCAAGCTAAAATCTGTTTGAATGAAATAATGAGGACCTAGTCTAAAAGGAGTTAGAGATTATTGTGATTGTTTGATGAGATTTTCCATATTTCTCTCATTTTAGTTTACATTCTTGATGTATACATTCAAGTTCTAATGCTTAATAAAAATTATTTCTGCAGTAAACACAAACAAATTCTTCTATTTTCCGTCAAAACACCAACATAAAGAATGAATAGAAAAAGAGTTAAACAACACAAATGGTTTATGGTGACTTAATTCTTCTCTTGAGCCAACCATACATCTACTTTCCAGGCGAACATGTTTGAGCTTTCAGTATACTCTGGTGCTTGAAACAAGTTTTCTAGCCCTTTCCATTTGGTGAATAAGTGACTATATTATTTACTACTCACACAACCATTTTTATTTTACTATTGATAACTAACCGTATATTTCATAACCTTACAATTTCGCTTTGAAGTCAAGTGAAAATTATTGTTTCTAAAGTTGATGCATTCATATATTATTGATATAATTTGGCTCGTTTACTCAGGTTTTCAATAGAAATTTCAAGAAATTATCCCTATTCCATATCGGTGGTTGTTTGTAGTGTAGAAAATGGAAAACAATGCAATTTGGAGCAACAAATGATGAAATATATTGAAGAAAAATTGAAGATCTAGTTGAGAGAAACTGAGCAATTTCAAGTCCAAAGGACCCTCTTGAGAAGGCACAATAAATGTAAGTATAGTTTGTGTGAGTTTGTCGCACATTGGAAAGAAACAAGTATGTTTGTTGATTTATATAGTGACATCCAACCAATTTCATAAATTGGGTTGAAGTGAAATAATTGGTTCGGCTTTAAATGATTTATTTAAAATCAAAGATTGGCACTTGGGCACTATTATTGCCAAACTAAAGGATTTGAAAGTTGAAGTTGGTGAACCATTACAAGTGGGGGCTATTATTGCCAAACTTCCTCCATCTTGGAATGATTGTAGGAAGAAGTTATTGCATTCTTCTAAAAGTTTCACTTTGGAGCAATTGCTCAAACATCTCAGAATTGAAGAAGAAACAAGAATTCGAGATGGGAAAGGCTTGGTATAGAGTCTTTTTGTTGATGTCAACATGGCTGGAAACAATTTCGGGAATAAATATGGAAATAAGAGAAATAATCCTGAATCAAGTTCTAACAATGATTCCAAAAAGAATAAGACTTGTTTCTATTGCAAGAGGAAAGGGCACTTCAAAAAGGAGTGCAGATTTTGGAAGAAAATGAAGACTGATAATGCTGGTTCTAGTGGCAAAGTTAATGTGGCTGAAGCAAAAGAGTTACAAAACCTTGTTGCTATGGTTTCTGAAATGCA
>CAODLS010672994.1:0-11469 GCA_948243855.1 Flueggea neowawraea | reverse complement strand
CCTTATCTATTAAGCCCTTGATCTCGACAAGGCGAGCTATGACAGGATGATCACGAACTGAGTGTCCTTCGGATTTGGGAAGGAGATAAAAGGTTATAGCTTGGCAATATGCCACCAAGAGAAGCTCCTTCACCTCTAAATAGTGAATTCCAGCTACCACCGTGACTCCAACTTTAAACTAGAGATAAAATATACAAGTAACGTGGTTAAGCAAGATTATCTACTGAATACGCTATCACTATAAAATTCCTCAAATAATGTCTAGAAATGAGCCATGCTCAGCAGCATGCTTCAGTGAATTCAGAAAACTGGAAAGCAGAAGCACAATACCTTGTTTACAAGTGAATTAAGTCTTTCAAGTTGTTCAATTGCATCATTCAACTCTGATAGTAAACCAACTAATTCTGGAGCAGAGCTGTAGAAAGTATAAGTTATTGGACCTCATAGTTTAAGCAAAAATAGAAGTGTGCCCAGAATCTTAAAACCAACTCCACAGGCCAACACACATCAAAAGGAAAAAAAAAACTATCAACCATCTCAGTAAACCAACTAATTCTGGAGCAGAGCTGTAGAAAGTATAAGTTATTGAATTGCTTCAATCTATATTCCAAAAGATAATGGATATAACACTTCCTCTCAGCTCCAATCCTTTTGTTATTTTCTAACAACAAACAGTATTAGATTCATTTCAATGATGCCTAGAAGGCAACAACTCATGTACAGAAAACATACAGAGAGACAAAAACCGAAAACTAATTTTGTTTTAAAAAATTCTCAATTCACAAAAAAGAATGAAATATATAATCATCCTTGTTCAATAGAAAATTTCCAGTACTTTTCAAAACTTTGGATGATAATTAGAACTTGGCAAAACTAGTCTTATCTCTAAATTACGCATTTAACTTCAAGTAATCAAATATTGGGCAGCTAAGCTACATAGACATTTGAAAAATAGAAAAAGAAAAGTTAAAAAATTTTACCTATAAACAGCGTTCATTTGTTCCTCTATTGGTAAAGCACCAAGTCAGCCACTGTTTCTTTTCCTGGCAATGTTTTCGCAGAGGCTTTTCCTTTAACTGAAATTTCCTGCAAAAATAAAAAAATAGAGATAATATCACTTCAAAATGGAGCACGCTCAATTACATGGCAACTTTGATTGTTTAGCAACACCAAAGCAACATTCTGTTTCAAATATTACCTCTAAGGTTAATTCTCTATCCTCCTCATCTTCATTAACATCTTCTAGGCCAAAGTCTTCCTCCGTTAAGGCTTTTGCTCTCTCTTTCATTATTCTTATCGCCTCTTCCTCCTCCATTTTTAAGGCATCATCATCACTGGATTGCTGTTCGTAAATTACATGGCACAACACATTCAATTCTTAAGGCCCATTTCACAGGATATTAGAAAGCATCAAATTGATTAAACAATACTCAAAAAATTATGAAAACAAAAGCCAGTGTCGAATTAATGCCACTTGGAAGTATTTCTTAACTAACATGGTGGTAGAAATGTAAATGAAAACTATCTTGTCACCTCATCACCACCATAATATAGATCCTTTCTCCCACCCCATCCAATTCCTTTTTTATCTGCATTCTCTTCATTGTCTTCATCCATCTCATCGTCAGATCCACCAAACTTTGATCGTAAAATTTTTTGCTGCTTTGCAACTACAGGTAACATGCAAAAAAGCAACAAACCCACTCACATGTTATTAGATGTGCACTTTATCCACCAGTGAGAAGAAAAATAAAAGAAAGAAGCAGGAGTTATGTTAAAAATAATTTTCCCATAAACATTGTTATGCATTATCAGCTATTATGGAATCAACAGCCAAAGGCACCAGCCAAAGTATACAGAATAACAAACCCTGATAAGCCATCATTAACATTTTTGGTTCCTTTTATGCTTACATCAGCGCTTATACAACTTCATGTGCATGTAGAGATAAATTTTGAAAGTATTGGGTCATGATTTGGAAAATGAACCTTTTTACCATCTGAGAAATTGGCTATTCATTGCAGATTTAGGATTCAGAAAAAAAGTGAGAAGACCAAAACCTAAAGAAATCATATCATACTTTTTGCAGCCGGTCCAGTATCATGAACATCATCCTCATCATCTTCGTCATCATAATCGATATCCTGTAACCATTACTGTGAACAGTGACAATAAGGAATCATCTAAGTAGTGAATTAGTAAAATTGGGATCATAACTGAACTTAAGTTTCAAGTATTCAAACCATTTCTGAGAAATGCAACTCAAGAAACGAGAAAAACGGTCACAGCAATTTCTTTTACACACAAAAGAGCATAGCATTTTTACTTGAGCATGATACTCATGTATATATTTGATGTATATATTCAATTATACAAAAAAAAAATCCCATTCCTTCAGTAGAAGCAACCAATTGATAAAACGAAAAGCACTAGTTTACTACTATTTTACAATGACTATAGTACCACTGCAAAACAAAATTCATCCAAATGCTTTTACCTAAATGGAAAACATAAGATGGCTTCAAAACAAATTTGGAAAATATCACTATCATATAAGACCGCAAACCTTATCATCAAGAACCGGTAGCTCATCATCTTCACTAGACTCTGCGGCATCGTCATTCACATCCAGCGGAACAATATCCCTTTGCTTGTGAACTGCAAAAATCCCAAAAAAATACAAAAACCTCAAAATATGCAACATAATAACAAACCCTGTACCACCACAAACTCCAAGCAACTGACACCAAACATTAAGCAAAACCAAAGACTAGAATTACGTATAAATTATAAACTTTCAAGAATTAAAGAGAGATAAAAACTTACAAGCATCAATTTCATCGTCCATGTCTTCAGGGTCAGCACATTCGTCGCGGGATTTTTTGTTTTGACTCCTTCCTCTCTTGCCCATCTCAACAAGCCCAAATTACAAACTAGAGAGGGAGCTGAAGAGGAAGGGGAATAGGGGATTGACGGCTCTTCTGTTTAGGGTTTTAGTATGTGGGTGGGGGGTGTTGTTCTTCTGTTTCACAGAGATGAGGTGAGGGTTTAAGGATGCGGAAGGCTTTGGTAAGAACCGGAAATTTTTGGTTTGGTTGGGTTTAGAAAGAATGGTTTCATATGAACCGGAAATTTTCCCTCAGGCCAAAGAAGTCCTCAGCTACTACTCCCATTTATTAATAAACATATAAGATTAAGTGAACAACCAACGTATGTATTAACCCGTCAAGTCATCGATATAACACCATTAAAAAATGAGTATAATTCACAAAATCGAACAATCATTAGATGAGAGAGTAGAGATTTTAACACTAATCTAATCTTAACAAACCACTCTGAATAAGTTTAAAACCGTTCAATCACCTCTCTTGGTAGTTCCTTGGGGCTTTGTCCTGTGCAATTCAACGTGATTTTAAATTTCCGCCCTGTCACTTATTTAATTGCGAAATCAGAAAAAAATTAGCGGTATTTTTAGCGGCTTTGGACCTCAGGAATGCACATTACAAGCGCCAAGCAATAGGGACCTAATTGCTAATATCACTAAATTTGAGGGACTTCGCAATTATTTTCCTTTTTCTCTTTCAACTTTCAAGTGTTGTTGCTGCTTGGTGGCTTATAATCATGGTTACAGGCGGAGTGACATGAATTCATGGCGTACCTTCAATCCTTGAATCTTCCCATTCACTCCTTCCGGAGAAGCGTCAGTTACCTCCGAAGTACCTTATCGAAGGCTCCAATACTCGGAAACGGCCTCTTTAGTTTCAACACAGCTAAGAAGGTAATTTTTTGCTAACGAACACCGAGACCTAATTTCGCGCCGTGATTTTAACTTTCGCGTTACATTTTCAGAGTTATTGCAGTTTGTCCCGTCCGAATGCAGTTATTGGTGGGGCAGTTTGTGCGAACTCTGGAAGTAATGTTCTGACTGCAACTGATAGTAAGTGGAGTCATGAGACTCGGTTTGATTCGGGGAATTGCGATGAAACAATTTAGAATTTGAAGAACTAGAATGGTAGATTGATGCTTATAGATGGCACTTCTGTCATTTATAGAGCTTACTACAAGCTAATAGGTAAGTTCATTTCTTTGGTGAATTTTATATGATAATGTTCGATTTAGCATGGAACTGAACTGATGAGTGTTGAATTATGGATTCTGGATGCTTCTGTTTTTGTATATGCTGTGAATTTGATTCGTTAATTTTATGTTATTTAGACTACAGCCATACTTCCTTGGCAAATTGAATTTGGTATATTAAAGTAGGCTTGCTGGCATTGTTGTCGCCTTTTCTTTTGTTGGATTGTGTTCTTTTAGTTCATTATTGCTTCTTGTTGTTTTAATTGGAACAGCAAAGTTGCACCATGGATATCTACAGCATGCTGATGGCAATGGAGATTGGGTTTTGACTATATTTTCAGCGTTATCTCTGGTAAGTGATACTAAATTTCTTAATTTAAATTTCTTAATTTCCTTTCTTTTATGTGATCATAGTGATATTCTTATAGCATTGACCAAAAATTGGTCTCACTTTTGTTCGGAGAAATTGTGAAACAAATATATACTTTTTTTGTTGCTGGGAGTACTCTGAAATGTGTGCGATTGACACCTTGGCCAATATGTTTGCTTGCATTTCCTTGTTATCTGACGGTTGATATATTGTTACTTAGACATTTATGTGATTTTCAAATGGTGTTTACTAATAACTGGGTCAAAAAAATGTATCCCTTTCTTAACAAGCAATAGGCAGGCCCGTTCTACTGTATATTTATTTTCAAAACTGGACTAAAATGGTCAAAGCTATTCATTGGTTGCTTTTACTTATCTATTGCTCCGTCTGCTATCATTTAGCTGTTATTTTGGGGTTTTTTCAGGTCTAAGTTCCTCTCAATTTTTCTCTTGCAGATAGTTGATGTCCTGGAATTTGTCCCTACACATGTTGCGGTATGATTGTTCTCTTGTTATTATGTCTTTCTTTCATTTCTCCTTTGTAAATTTAAATATATGCATTGCCATCGACATTGGCTAAAATCATGCTTGAAATATATGGAATTTGGTAATTTTCTAATTAGTTAAAAGAAAAAAACTTCCACTTGTTAGCATTGGAAATTATAAATTGATGCTCTGCAGAAACATCCAGTTTATTGTTACATTTTTTAGGATATCTATGTATTTACAGCAATTATTTGCCCTGCTTTTTTAGAATAAGCTTCATTAATTGTATTTTGTTAATGATCTTTAAAAAAACTGTATTCTTTTGGTCAACAAAAACAAATTTATTTTGTTGATTTTGATTCCGATGTTTTTGTTTATTCCTTGTCCTATCTTAAGATGAACTATATTCTATTTCTTATTCAATTGGTTGCTACTTTTACTTGCAGGTGGTGTTTGATCATGATGGTAAGATACACGTATAAATGATATTATAATCTGTATGCCCTCTTTTCTTTTCTGACTAGCTATTGATGTTTCTTGTAATCTGTTTGGCATCCAAATTGGAAACAGCCATGTTGTTCATGATATGTTTTTTCTAAAAATCAACCATCCTTTTCTTTTTCTTTATTTTTTTTTGGTGCACACCATCTTAACTTTTGATGACCAACCATCTTAGATATAAACACCTTTTCATTGTCTACTGAATGTAGTTTCAAAGAAGCACTTATATTGCTGTATCTCTTATTTCTGATATAGCCAAATTTTTAAGAGTCAAGCTGGTGAATCCATGATTCAATGATGCAAGAATAGGATGTAGAATAGCAATCCCAATAGATACACAAAAAAAGAAAACAGAGCTTCTCAATGCTGTAAGCTGGCTGTCAATATGAAGCACAGTGCACTAAATTTGGCACGCTGCTACTCTAGTATCTGTCTGCATTGAATATCTTAAGGTTATCTTTAATCATTTCTGGGATAATCTACTCATTTCATTCATGAAAAAAAGGAAAGCTTTGATGACTACACTGATTTAACATATCTAAAGAGCGAAAACTGTGTTGGAAGTTAGCCTGCACAATATATGAAAGATGATCTTTCCTCAAAGTTAATTCAAGTGAATAGGACAGTGCTGCTTAATCTGTTACTGTTTTTCTTATTTTACCTTTGAAGTGAACGTAACAACTTCCCAGATCACAAAACCTACTTTTGTTCAACTGTTTTTCTGAAGATGGTATGTCCTTCCATGTTGTAATCTGTAAGTGATTGGGGCCTTACCGGTGTTATAGTTTTTGAAGACAACAAAATCCAACCAACTATTAAAAGAAAAAAATTTTTAAATATGGGTTGCGCATATGGTTTTAGATGGATGTGCTCACCATTCTTATTTTTTAATAGTAAAGGATTTGGTTGAATGCCTGTTTCCCGTGTGCTTCCAAAAGGTCTTCATCTATGGAATGAAACTTTTTGTTATATCTTACTCTTTAGATGTCTGCATGAAATGCCTTTTTTGTGATCAGTTGCAAACTATTCATTGTGTGATGAATTGAATTCTGTAGATATATCATTTGGTCCATAAAGAAACCTTTTTATTTCAGGAGTTCCATTTGGTAATTCTGGTGGTTCATCAAAAGAAAATTTCAAGGGAAAAGGTATGATGTTATCATAATTACCCAAGTAATTTGCACGAAACATTTGGCAATTTGTGTCAGAAAAAGAGAGATATTTCTCAGTAAATAAAGTGGATAGATGTGGGTGATATTTTCAGGTTTCTTGTTGGCTGCAGCCTGCACAACATGAATATTTCTTTTGGCAAGTACTTTCTTTTAAAGGATGCGGAAAATGACTTTCAGAGTTTCCATGATAAGACAGATTAACTTATTTGAAAAATAATCCTCATCCAATTTGGTTGCTTAATCAGATGACATTTAGGATTAGCATCATAGAATCACTTAATTTGTATAGTTTTATATTTATTAGAGGCGGTTTCAGTTGGACTTTCACTTGTGCATGGTACACGATGACTTTTTAAACCTTTTCCATTTGCTAAATGAAGGTATGTAAAGCTATTTTATGCAGCATTTTTTAAGTGAGATGCTGACCTTTTAATGCAAACTTATGGCTAAATAAGTCTACTGGAATCACTTAAATGACTAGCTTGTACGTATAACTGATGGTGGGCACAGTTGGTGTGGATAAAGGATTAGCGAAATGTTATTGGCTTCTCTTAGATAATCTTAGTTCACTGTTGTTCTATTTGGCTGGTTCCTTGATGTCTGTAACTAGAACTGTTGGTGATTCTTGATATTGAAAAATTGATACTTTGCCAAAGGTAATTCTAGTCAATCGGCTTTACTCTACTAGTTGCCATAACAGCCCTATATGCTGCATCTACTGGTATCCTAGTTTTGTCCTCCTTTTAGCTGTATCGGAGATGGTATTTCTTTTTATGAAATTACTTTCTGTTCTTTTGAGTTTTGTTGGTTTGAACATTGGTTTCCTGAGTTTTGAACTTATTGCAACTTATTCTTTGTTTCTATTGTTTTACCACATCAAGCAGTCACAAACGTTTTCATTGTATATTCAAGCGTCTTCCTGTGACAACATATTTTATTTTGTAGTTATTGAATTGGCTGGTACAATAGCATAGTTAGTGTTCTTTTGCAGGCCTGAACTTTCGTCACACTTTGTATCCTGCGTACAAGAGCAACCGTCCTCCAACACCTGATACCATAGTACAGGGTCGTCAATACTTAAAAGCTGCCATAAAAGCCATGTCCATCAAGGTTATTGAGGTAGATGGTCTGTCTCATGCTGCTAAAATAATCCATTATGTGGTTGGACATGCTAAATAATCATTGATTACACAAAGACAGGTATCCGGCGTAGAAGCGGATGACGTAATTGGCACACTGGCTGTAAGGAGCGTTGCTGCTGGATTCAAGGTAAAAAATTTTAAGCTCTACTGGGAAAAATTGGAAGAAAATATCTGCACAGTATGGCCATTGCTATTTCCTCTTGCCATAATTTCTTTGATATGCTTCTTCTCCATACAAAGGAAATTTACTCTATGCTATTTTAGATGATCGAATAACTATAATCCGTTTGAACAGGTACGCGTTGTTTCACCAGATAAAGACTTTTTTCAGATTCTATCTCCCTCTTTACGTCTTCTACGAATTGCACCACGTGGCTTTGAGTGAGTCTCTTTCCAATTGGCATCTTACGCTTCATTATTATTGTTTAAATAAGAGATTTTATTGATGTGAAAATTTCTTATCCAAAGGAACATGTTTTAGTTTTTGGTTACATTCATGCGACTTTTTTGTATGATAATTTGATGTTAGCATGTATGGGAATATTATGTCATATCAATAGCTTTTCATTAGATTTATCTTTATTTGGTGCTTTAATATATTAAGTTCAAAGCAGGAGCTGTAGATGTTTATGCTCAAAGCATTTGAGAAGTTTGTTAAAAACTGAAATTATTGATACATTTATTTAATTTTTTTGCTCAGTAATTCATTGTTATTTGCTGGATTGAGAACTTTACTGTGTTCTAATTCATGTTCATTTGTTGTATTTTTTGTTTCACTTTTTTATATTGAAGCACTTATTATTTTCTTGCCAGAATGGTTTCATTTGGATTGGAGGAGTTTGCCAATAAATATGGATCACTCAAACCTACTCAGTTTGTTGATATGATCTCCTTAGTGGGAGATGCAAGTGATAACATTCCAGGTCATTTTTTTGCATCTTTCTAACTTGTGGTGTACTCTAGTGTCTGCTCATATGATCATGTCTCATCAACGAAGTTAAAGTTTAATATTTTAGTAGTGAAATGAATCAGCATGAATTTGATAATTAATCAAGTTTTTATCACCTTATGTATGATATAGCAATCGATTTCCTCTTTTCTTTTTCTTTTCTGGCATAAAAAATCCCATCATTTGAACAATATGGGAAATACATAATATATAATGAAGACTAATGCAGTGTAGTATTGATTCTGATATGAGGTTGGTGCAGTATCAGTCTATATGGTGTTATAAACTCCATAGAGATCCTGTGAAACAGGAGCATTGCGCATGGCAAAAATATCTGTGCTCATTACGTCACTTTCATCTGCAACAAAAATGGTTATTGGTCTCTTGGGTTGCAATACAGGGAAACAATTTCTGTGACAGCATAAAATGCCAAGGTCCTCTATGGGACAGATGACAGAGGGGCCTTTTGTTCTGAAATGTTCTCAAAGTTGTGTTACGGAATTACATAGAAGCATCAATAAGAAGTTATAGTTTTCAGGGATATAGATGGTGTGTTCCTTTTGTTTTGATGTTATTCTTAGCATTTGGAAGAGGCTTCATGCTCGTTCAGTTTATTTTGTTTCTTTCTCCTGTTATTTGTTTTGCTTCTTCAGTATGTTTCCAAAGCTTCAATTATTTTCAAGCATGTATGACATTGTAACTTTCATATTTTTATTGAGGAATGATAAGTAGACATGTACTTAAAAATGCTGCTAGAGCATAATTCTCCTGAAGCATTTATTAGCCAAAGTGCTTATTACTGCTGAAAGTTTAGTAAAAAAAAAAATGCTACTGGGAACCAACTCTGTGCAATTCCCCTGTCTTCTGTTTAATTATGGTGGCTGATATGCATTTCTCTAATATTCTTTATGACTACAGGAGTTGAAGGAATAGGAAATGTCCATGCTTTGGAACTGATCACAAAATTTGGTATGTTAATGCACTATATGTTTTTTATTGTTGAAACATCATTGCTGGTTGATGTTGTGCTGCATCTTATATGTATTAGACTGCTTCAGATAGCGAGACATGAAAAATATTTAATACATATATTTACCTTCTTTTTTTTTTTGGCTTAAAGTGCATCTACTGATATGCCAAATTATTTGGATCACACTTATTTTTACAGGGACATTGGAGAATTTGTTACAATGTGTTGATCAAGTAGAAGAGGAACGCATTAGAGAGGTAGGACTTTTCTATCATTTCAAGACAATATAATTGCTTGCTCTCTAAATTATTTCTTTCCTTTATAAAAGGGGGGAGTTTTATATTCTCTCTTCCTCTTCAACAAGCTCCTTGTTCATGTGAAACAAATTTGTTTGTGATTCTTACAATGACTAACTGAAAATTGAAATTGCCATCAGTTAAAGTTCTGCATTTACTTTAATTTGTGACTGCATATTTGCCAACTCATTAAAGACAAAGCTCTTCATTGTTATATATTGATTTTTCTCTTCATATTTTTGCTTTCAGATTCATGTTGCTGACTCTTGTTTTGTCTTCTCTGCTTTCCTTTTCCCTGTTCCAGTCCTTGATAAGAAGTGCAGATCAGGCTATCTTAAGCAAAAACCTGGTATACTTTCCCATCTTTTTAGTCACTCACTTTTCCTTTTCGTATTGACAATGACTTGTTCTTTCTTCTTTTGATTGCTTTAAGAAAAATAAATTCACTTGTAGTTATTTGTCTAGTCCATGGACAAGAGATTCCAAAGATTGATCAGTAAGACAAATGCGGCACAACCTCTGGGACATTTATAATTTGATTATGCCAAGACGATATGTGTGTGGTCTCCAATCAAAGAGTGATACATTGATTGCAACTTTTTTGTGTATTAGATTCTAATTTTTCAAAATATTCAGAATGATACTTAAAAATCACAATGATCTTTTTTTTTTAAATCTTTAGATAATGAGTTTCTGGGGTGGTAATCTAACCATGAGTGGGCATCTTTTTTCTCGTGTATATAGTTAATACTCTATCATTCTTGAAGTTGTAGTTTGTGGTTTTTTATCAGCCTTCTCATTAACCAGTGTGGATAAATGTAATTGAACCTTGCTGGACCACGCATTAAGATCTGGCTTGGTTTTCATGCCCAATATTAAGCACTCTCTCAATTTTGATGCATATTGTGGCAGGCACTGCTTCGTTGTGATCTTCCTTTCTACATGGTCCCATTTGCTACTAGTGATCTCATTTTTAAGAAACCAGAGGTATGTACAATGACAGTTATCACTGTACTTAAAGTTCTTGTTAATGTAATTTCCCATTGGTAATGTCTAGGTGTCTGAACGTTGTGCATTGAGTTTGTATATGATTGATTGGCACCACTCAGCATCAACCCCAGCAGAATTATTGCCTTCAGAGCAAACTTCTAATTTTACCTTTCACTTTACGGCTTTTGCCCATTTAGAGCTTCTATTAAAAGTGTTTTAGGGAGCAAGTGATGTGGTGATTCTTGATAATTGAGATTTTGTGTTCAGCTCCATAAACATTTTTGTGAAAATCCGTACTTTTCTTTGGCTTCTCTGATATTGTTTGACAAGGGATGAAATATTTTTCATATTTCCCTGAGTTTTCTTGTCCAATACTTCTCCAAATTAATTAGTCTGGTAAAGTATAATAATACCGCTGCATTGGTATTTGTATTCAAGCTGCTTTGGTTTGTTTTTGGTTAAATATCAAAATTTTTATATTTTATTCTGGCTGTTTCAGGACAACGGGGAGAAACTT
>CAODLS010672913.1:0-11858 GCA_948243855.1 Flueggea neowawraea | reverse complement strand
ATCATTATGTCTTAATTAATCAATATGAATTAATTAAATGACTGCTTCAATTCTGAGGTTGTGTGACTAAAATTAATAATTCTTAAACCTAGTAAGAACTGAGCACAAAGATTTTGACTATGAGTTGATTACTTGTTTTTTTACTTTTTAAATCAACACATGTTTCAGTGTGATTAATTAGAACTGTAGTGTTGAATTTATAAACTCACTCTTAGGCCTATCCAACTCTTCTCTCTCACTGACAGTCCCTTTTTTGAGAATGGGTTCAATCCTCCTACCCTTTCTGAGACATCTGAGACTGATATGACTAATAAGGGAAATTGCAGGCAGCAGAAACTTTTAGTAGTAGAAAGAGTTTTTTTATAAAGTTTTTCTGATTATTTATAGTACCATACATTATAGAATATCAAATGTGTATAAAAAAACATTAATATTTTAATCTAGATATATTATTATTAGTTAAAAATATACAAGGAGAATCAATTATGTTGCAGTCATGCATATATAGGCTATTATAAACAAGTGCTTTGATTGTCTGCCATTTCCTATCTTTCCCTACAAATGAAATGACAGCACAATTATGAATTCTATGAATTGATCATCAATTCCTTGTCGCTCATAAGAGATTGTATTTACATGGAAAAAGTGCTAGGTAATAATCCTAAAACATTACTATATGCAAATAAACATAACTATTAAGCTTTAAAGATCAAGGCTTCTTTACACCTGTTTCTTTTTTTTTTGTGTTTCGGTATAATTTTGCTGCAGTAAAAATAGGTAGAAAAACACGACAAGGGAGAAAAAATGAAGTCAGAAATTAAAGACTATATGATAGCAATGAAAAAAAAATAAACTAAAAAAAACATCTGCAGACAACAAAATTGACTAAGTAATCGCCAAAGTCTTTCACTATTTGAGCATATTATATCTAGTATAAAAGAATAAACATATAACCCAATAGATTGGAATTTTAATTTCAGTAAAAGCCAATCCATGAGAAAAACTGAATCAATGAGAAGAAAATTCCAAAACACATAAGAAGAGAGAAGTTATATGCAAATCTATGGCTTGGCATACATGAATTAATATGATCAAAGTACATAACAATCCAAGCAAAAAGATGATCATCATTTCCCATTTAGAGAGATTATAGCTTCAATAACTACAATTACCCACCACTTACTCCTATCATAGTAACTCTATCACTGTTTCCATCAAAGCAGATTCAGAGCTCTCTTCCCAGATCTAACACCACCATAACCATAAACCAAATATAACCATAATATGAGCTCAAGAGTTCAATCTTTGACTCACCCTTAAAACCTAATTGACTTCAAAAAGAAAAGAAAAAGAAAAAGAAAACACTAACCCTAATTATACTACTAAAATTAACATAATTCAGGAAAAGAAAACATATTATATATATATGTATTGTTTTTGCTTAAATAATGTTTTTTGATCTTATTAAGTTGCACCTGGTGGCGGCAGCGGTTGCGGCTGCTGCTGCGGACGCTTCCGCTTCTTCTTCTCATAGCTAATTCCTCTAGCTTTTGATTGCAAATCACGAACTTCCCTCAGATAAAGCCTAACAGCTCGAGCACCAAAAGGGTTCGCCTCACGCTTCCCTCCGTTCTCCTCGAAAGCTGCCCTTAGCCGCCCGATTAGCGCATCAAGGCTGCCCCAAGCCTGCCGGAGCGGGCAGGGACAGGGCGCTGGAGGGTTCGGGTGGCCGTAAAACGGGCAGATTGGTGTGTGCACCTTTGTCTTCCCGAATTGGTCTAGGTACCGTAAAAATTCAAGGACGTGGGCTCCACTGCACCGGGAAAGACACAGTGGCGGCCGGTGGTTCTTCAAGTACTGTCCGAAAGTGTTCCAGTCTCTCCGCTTCTGGTTCTCGTACCGGCTTGACGACGAAGACGGCGAAGATGTGGATGATGCTATAGCAGAGCTATTGTTGGTGTTACTGGTGGTGTTGATCATGTTTCCGAAACTCGCAGCAGCTTCGGAGTTTGAAGTACCCATTTCAGGGATTGAATCCATGTATGATTTGATGATGTGAAATGAAATGATTGGTTCTTTGAAACACTACTTTTCTGTTAGGGTTTGCTTCAACTATAAATATATGGAGGCTTCAAATAAAAGAAAAGAAAGAAACAAAGCTAAGAAGTACTGATAATTGATTGATGATAATATGTTTTTGTGTGTGTCTGTGTGTTTAATAATCATAAGAGAATTTTCATTTTTTGAAGAGAGAGAAAGGGGAAGAGAAGGAGGTGGAAATGGGCGAGCAGAAGGGAAAGATTTTTGTTTTGGATGTTTATAAATAAAAACTTGAGCTTCTTACTGAAGATGATGAGACTATTGATGGAAGAGGATGAGAAGACTCTTCCTCTTTTACTATCTTTCTTGTGTTTGTTTCTTTTTTTTTCACACAAAAATAAAGGTTCAATGTATGCCAATAATTCAATGCTGTTTTTCCTTTTTTCAAGCTATTTATAATAGTATTTGAATTGATTTGCCAAAATTGTTTTGTGATTGGATTTTTATGCTAAAAATAGTGGAGAAATTCAGCTCATGTAATAAATGGATTATTATGATTATTTCTACTATTACTTCTATAAAAATAGAAAAAAAATATGGGTGTAATCCAAATGTTTGTCCCTATCTTAAATGAATATATAGTAGTAACATTAAAAGCATATATTTTTTATGATAAGTCGTCATCTTTGAAAATAAAGCATATATTTTGCGGATTAGAGGAATAAAATTTTATTATTAATAAAAAATTTGAGTTTTTTTAACTTTATGCAGATAATTAAATTAGAAAAATACTCTATAGATATATTATAAGAACAAAATTTCATAATGAATCCTTGGTTTTACAATCAAGTCCTAATTATTACTCATTCTGTCTTATAAAAATAGACAATAAGCATTTTCACACATATTGAGAAAATTAATTAGAATCATTAATTTTAGAAGAGGTTTCTAATAGTACCCTTAAAATTATGCATTAATAATTAATATCATATTTTTTTATATATTAAAATAGGAATAATATAGTAAGAATAATACACAACCTCTAATCTTAAAAAAAATAAATTTATAATTTGAGATAATAAATTTTTTTTTTGTCATTATAGGACGCAGAGAATATTATTTTTTATATTTTATAATTGTTTTCACAAGTTATGCAAGTCATCAAATATTATTCAATGAAAACTTTCAGTGCTTTAGATTATAGATTGTTTGTTTAACTAACAAATTTTAGTATATTAAACAGACTTTTAAAAAAAGGTGATATTCGACCTTTAAAAAAAACGTGATATTCTCTTTTCTTTTTTTGCCATACTTTTCATCAAATTTATTAGAACTGTGTTAGGGTTTGGAGAAATTTTGGAGAAAAGGATGAGATAGAGACAGAAGAAAAGGCTACACAATAAGAGAGAGGGGTAAATTTGAAAGGATTAATAACATAGCGTTTCTGTAGCTTTGAATGACAGTTCTTTGCTGAGTGACCATAATGCCCTTTTCAATTTTTTATTTTATTTCACTTTTTTTTTGTCCAGTTAAATGGAACTTCAGTTTCTGACATTAGAATTTGGCCCCATCTCAGTCTCACCTTTAAAAGACTTGAAATGTTGGCTCCATACAAGTACTACTGTTTTCAACTTTTTTGTTGGTTTAAGCTCTGCGTAGGGTAGGGCAATGCAAAGTTTTGGCTTTATTTTAAGGAAGACAACTGCAACTGCAAATCTCTCCCCTCTTCTGCGTTTTAATTTTTTTTAACCAGTCGTTTTGCGTTGGCTAAAAAAAATTAAAACAGCCTTATTGAATGACAGGTCGTTCGTTGGCAAATGACCAAGGCTGTTTTGAAAAAAAAGGGTAAAAGTGGTGAACAAAGTTGAGACCAATTCAAACCAAAACGCTGCTCTATATTCTCTCTCTGACTCTCGCTTTGTTTCTCTTCGCCTTGGACCACTCCCTTCTTCCATCCATTAGACCACTCAGGCATCCTCTGCGACGCTCCGCCCCTGATTGATTTCATGCGTCCGTAAGCTTCCATCATTCCACTCAGAACGGTAAGCTTCCTGCCTTCCATCAGTTCCTCCTTTCAAAATACAACTCTTCTTTTTTTTCTTTAATTTTTGTTAATTAGTGTTTGGGTTTCTTATTGTTAGGTGAGCAGGGCAGTCGCTGCAGCCGGGTTCCTTACTGCTATTAGGTCTTCGTCTCTTGTTGTTAGGTGAGCTTCATGCCGTCCTCGATTTCTTATTCATGTTAATTAGGGTTTAGGTTTCTAATTTTAGTTAATTAGAGTTTATTAATTGTTAGATTTTTAGATTAAATTAGTTAGATTGTTGAGTAGCCAATATAGATTTTGAATTGTAAATTGTTGAGAATTGTGAATTATTGAATTGTTATTTTTTTCTTGTATTTTAATTGAGACTTAAATATTTATTTATGTTTAATTTGATAGGTTGTTATCTATAAAAATAGAATGGAGAAATATTTTTTTTAAAAAGTCTAGAAGTTCAATTGAGTCACAACTAACCCATTTTGATCTTTTTTAAAATATAGATAGTGATAGAAATAAGTTATCTCACACCACAAATTTGAGTGGAACTTGATTTGTATTCTTTTTTATAGTTTAAATTATCTTTAATATAATTTTTTCAAATTCTATATTTATTGGTATACTTTTTGTTGTAAAATAATTATTTTAGTAAAAAAAAGTCCATCCCACGTCCGGAGTTTTCTGGATCTGTCACTGTAGAGAAGGAAGATGAGAGAAAGAAATGGTTGGCCTTATAGATGAGACATGAGGCAGAAGATGGTCAGGATTTTGGACTTTGATATGGTTTTGCTTTGGTTTGATTTGATTTGGGGTGGGCCAAATATGTAGCATTCTAAACTTATGTGGCAATTATTTGAGTGGAATTACAAAGTGGCATGCAATTCCATTAGTTTAATATCAATTTAAAATTGTTGGGATATAGAACGAGAAAGAACAGTTTTAAGTACAGTTACTGTACAATTAGAAATCTATATCCTAATACAAAAACCCCTAATTAATTGGCCACATACTGTTACTGTGCACATGAACTTTTTTGATTACCAACAACCACGGAACCCAACCTCACACTCCCTCGTAATGAATGATGATGAACAACGTTTCTCAGCGGTGGTTCAGTTGGAAAACACAGTACTTATGGTTTCTAAATTTTGCATTCAGATCAACATGGTTACGGCAACTTTTATCGTAATGACGGATCTTCTTCTAAATTTTATTGATTGAATCCATCTATAATTTTTTCTAGTTCTTTGCCCAAGTTGACAAAACATTTATCGTAGTGACAGTTTTTTTCTTCTGCTTTATCTTATTTAATTTTGTTTCTTTGTAATTTCTTTTGTCTGTTTCTGTTATCCTTATAATTTATTTCTAATACTCTTATATCGTGTTTCTTATTAGCTAGTTTTGTTTCTGGCTATATATTCAATTAATTATAGGTTTTAGTCTCTCCACATTGCCATCATATGTGGTTTCCATATCATTATGCTTCTTCAGTTATTGCTACAGTAAGGATTCAAGTTGGTTACCAGATTTTTAGAACATGTTTGACTATCGTGAGATACACTAACTCATTTTAGAGTTGATGAGTTTATCACGTTAATAATACACTAATTACTCACTCAAAAAATCATATTTTCTTAATGGTTAACCTCTCATTATACTCTAATATGGGACCCACAATTACTTTAATCATTATTTCATTTATTTATAGCATCTAAATTATAATAAAAAATATTTATTTGACATAAATATTTTGTGAGTTAATATTTGAATTAAAAATATTATTGTAGGAATTATAGTATATAATATTTATTTTAATAATTATTTAATTAAATATCTAAAAATAATAATTTAGTAAAATAAAATTTAATGGTTGATTTAATAAATATTTAAAATATAATTTAACTTGAAAATTAAAAATTAAGCATTGAAAATACAATTTCATTAATAAAAAAATACAACAATGTCTAAATCTTAATAACAAAATACTAAAAATATTATATTGTAATTAATTCTAAAAAGAACATAAAATGGATACTCTATACCCCATTTCACTTTTATTGCATTACAAAACTTATGGTGCTGCTCAAGTTTTCCACAATCATGTCAAACGTATCCTTTGTAAATATTCCATAATCAATTTTTTTTCCTTAGCATCACTCATTCTTTATGCAACAATAATTTTTTTTCCTTTTGAGTTTTTAGAAAATCAGTCCACATTCCATGCCAATCTCCTGCTTCCTTTTTTATAGTTTCCTTTGCTTTTTCTTTGCTTTTTAACTGAGCCTCTTATGCATTTTGTCCAATAGGACATACTTTATCATCGTTGGTTTCTGCATTTGATGAACTTGTGTAGGCACCACTCTAGTTGTTTTTGCTCTTTTCGACGATATAGATAGATGAGCGTTTGTTTTCCACTTTGGGTCGTTTTGTAAAAGTACCCACACATGGTTGTAATTGAAACGCTTTTTACGATTTTGATAATATATCTTCCTAGCATGTTCCTTCAATTGATCATCACTCCAACTACTATTATGCTCTCCTAATAATTTGTTGTAAATTTGGTTGAAACCATAAATCGCAAACAACATCCAATACCAATGGTTCTTGCAATGACTTGATTTTCTCTCTCCACACCCAATCTTCGAGTTCGTTGTAATACTTGGTGATTCTTTTCCAAAATTGTTTCTCGCTTTGCGCATTGCCCACAATTGAATCACTTGAAATTGTAAGCCACGCTTTTGCGAGCCTTTTGTCATCCTCCATACTCCACAATTGACGTTTATCTCCAACCTCTTCGTTCGGTTATTGCATTAAATTAATATTCCTAATATCTGGTTCTGTGGAAAAAGATGAGATTTGAAAGGATAAAATAGAACCCATTTTCGTCAATTTGGGATTGTTGGTTCGAGAACCGACATCTAACTTATGAGAAGTTATTTGCATGTTTGGGAGAAAATATGGATATGGATAATTTTGCATAAAAGGTGAAAAATAAAGATATGTTGATTTTGAGAATTTTGGCTAAATTGAAAATTTGGTGTATTTTGGAATTTTGGATAATTTAAAATTTGGTGAAATGAATGAATAAGATTGATTTGAGAATTTGGTAAATGAAAGGAATTAGGTTGGTTTTGAGAATCATAAAAATTGGGGTTTTGGGAGGATGATTGGTTAAAATTTGGATCCATATTTTGTCAAAGACTAAAATAAGAAGGTGAAAATTTGAGGAAAATTTGAAAAAAATGAGCAAAATAAGAGAAATATTGAGCAAAATGACAAAGAATGGAGAAGATTAAAGTTGTGAAAAATAAATCAAAGTTGTGCGAGAAGAGTAACAAAATAATCAAAATATATGGCTATATTTATAGACAAAAAAAGGAAATCTAACTGTTAATTAGAAAAAAATAAAAAATAAAAATTGGGCCTTGTTGAAGTTGCAGCCAACCGTTATAATGTCAACAACCGAGCACTAGGGGTGCTCTAATAGAACATGTTAAGGGATGAGGCGCTCTCTTTTGGCTGGGCCTTAGACACGGACCTTAGGCACCTATACCTTAGAGCATGTTCAACAACTTCTTCAAATAGAGTTCTTCCTAAAATGTGAAAATATGAAGTTGTATTTTCTGAAATGTGAGTCCTACTAATTTGCCAAGGAGGTGACTCCTACAAATTTGCTAAAGTTGCGACAATTTATCATTACCTTCATGGAGCCAAAAATACATCTCTATTAGGGGTGATAATTCGGGTCGGATCATGTCTAAACAAGTCAACCCATTTATGACCCGAATTTCAAACGGGTTGTCTCATTTACGACCTAAACTCATTTAACCCTAACCTGAACACGACCCGTTTATTGTTAACAGATCACGTGTCACGGATTGACCCGTTTAACCTGTTTAACACGATAAAACCGTTTAACCTATTTAACACGATAAGACCGTTTAAAATGTTTGACACATTTAACCTATTTAATACGTTTAATCTATTCAACAAATCTAACATATTTATAATAAACAAATAAATACACAATTAACACTAAATAACTTCAACTAAAACAATAAATATTCATTTATAATATCCATTAACACAATAATATTCTAAATAAAGGTAAATCAAATACAAAATAACGAAAATTACAACGTCTCTTAAAAAATTATAATTCCCAACATAAAATATGAAAAAATCTTTTTTAATAAATTTAATTCTACATAAACATAACTATCATTTTAATAATTTTTATATTTACTTTTCTTGCGCCGGCATAATACAATATATATATATATATATAATAAGAACAATAAATTAAATAGTTCATAAAAGAAAATGAAGTAAACGGGTCTGCGGGTTGTAATCGGATTGGGTAACACGCTAACCCATTTAACCCTTACGCAAGGTGCTAAGTCTACATGGGAAAGATGATCAAAAAGCTCTCTCACTTTGAAAGAACTTTGTGAAGAAATCCGCCAGGTAGTTTGCTAAATTGATCTGCCAGCCACGCCTCCATGAATTAGAATCACATCTACTACTTTCCGAATTAGAAAAATTACAAATTCAGGGTAATAAGCAGCAAGCACAACTCTTTCAAAGGGTCGGCAACAAATACGTTCTCATCATCCTCATCTTCTTCATTCTGTAACATTTGAAACAAAACAAAGTAAGAACAGAGAGACAATATTCTATTATGTTATATTTAATTCAACTCCTCGTTTTAACTCTTCTATAACCTCAATAAATGCTTTTGCTATTGCTTCAAGTTGGTCATATGTAGTTCTGCCAAATTTGGTAGCGGCACCAGAAGAGTGCAAAATATTCTTATCAGAATCAGCGTCATCTGCTCGAACTTCTTCCCAATCATCCTCCTGGAAAATACAATTAAAGTTCTAGATTTCTTTCTTTCGTATCATGATGACATGAAATAATCAACTAAACGATAGCCAACCTCATCATCATTAATCGACAACAGTTCTTGAACTTCAATTAGTGCATCTGCCAGCAAAGCCATTATCTACATAGCAGAAGAGAAAAAGAATAGTTCAGTGTAGTTGACGTTATTTCCCGGTCAACATTTCATCACAAACTAAGGTTGAATAATCTCTTCTCAGTGAAGAAAATCAGCCTTGGGATAAAAAAAATTCCACAACACAAATCCAAAGAACTACCACATTTCTATTGTCAGGTGCAGATTCTTTTTGACAAATACGGGATAATAGTGGCCACTTTACTTGGAGAAAATGGAAGAAATTTTTAATTTTCCAGTTTTCAAAAGGTAAAAAGAGTTCACTCCAATTTTTCTTGAGAATATATGCTCAGTTATAGACACCTTCCAAAACGGCTCAATATTCTTTGCTGTTAAAGAAATTTAAAAGAAAAACTTCACATCGTCTAAATGAAAGCGAATCCTTTTTCTCTTAAAAATGTAATTCGGAAAATTAATGAAATGCACTTTTCCAATTGGTGATCATTTCAAAAAAAAAGAAAAATAAGGAGAATTTTACTCCTTGGAGAAGTATTTTCCATTCACATCTCTGCCAATTTTCCAACTTTTAAAAAAATTTCAAGGAAGAAGTGGAAAATCTTCCAAAAGTAAGCAAGCACTAGTTGATTCAAAAAGAAAGGCCAATGATATTGAATAAAGAACTTTCTCTTTCTTTGTCAATTTAATCTTCAAGTTCCATCTACATCCCCATTTACTACAACCCTCTATTTACTGAAAATTTATACATTAAAATTTCAAGCTCACAGCCACTTGAGACTAGCTTGAGTTGTTGGCCGTGTACGTTATTAACCCAAGATCTCAGGTTCAATCCCTTGTAACCAAAAATTTCAAGCTCACAGTAAGTAAGCTAGTAGTACCTTTTCAGGAAGTGGCACCACCGTCCACTGATCTGGAGCTGATTTAGCTTTTGAGCGAGTGGTTATTCCTGTAGTATTCTATACATTAAAAAAAAATAAAGAAAGAATAAGTACCCCAAACCAAAAAAATATCACAAGTATTTACAAAATGATCATGTAGACAAACCTTTATTAGATGGCCTTGTACATGAACTTTTCATAATTCAGCATGTCTTGAGGAAAGCAATAATGCCAAAGCACTGGTTGTGACCTTAATTTGATGGGCTCCTTGAATCTCGGCTGCGCTCCGTTACAATATCGTGCATGCAAGGAATCAGTTGAAGAACATTAAACATATTGCTTGCTTGGTTAAAAAATCTAAAAATAAGAAATCCATAAAAGACAATAACATATGTTTCCTCCAGTGCAACAGAATAAGAATTTAAGAAAATTATTACGTAGAAATAATCTTCAGTGTATAGGATGCAGAAAATCATATTCAAGCACCCCGTTGCAGAAAAGTTCCACTAACGGAACACAATAGAATAACAAACAAAAGAAAAATCATTCACATCTATAAACATGTCAAAACAGAACTGCAATATCTAACGTGCATGAAAGGTTGAGATAGATCAGTGTGACAATGGCCGTAATAATGGTGGCTTTCTTGGCAAGGGAAAAAAGTCAGTGATTACTTAAATCTACTCACCTTGCTGCTTAGTCCATTCTGACATTACATAAGCAAAGGAATTATCGTAGCCTGCAGCTGGTAGGCCAATCAGCAAATCAATGAATTGTTCAAAGTTGGGGGCACTCATATGGACCTGCATGTTAAAGAAGACATTCAAAACCTGACTAAATTAATGTGGCGAACATGCCTCACACATCCCAACCCGCCAATTTATAAGGCAACATATGTGCAAGCGAAACATGATAAATTAATTTTACTACTAACTTTCAAGCAAACAATTTACCAAGATACAAAGCGGATTGATAAAAGGACTTAATGGATTAGTAACTACAAACTTGTATTTTTCTTGTATTGCGCAAATTAGATAGGTACCAAGTAAATCCTCAACCCACAATATTCATTATTACACAAGAATACAATAATATTGTTGTTGAAGCCGCCAACTGTCCAACAAAAAAAGGAATAATTAGCTGGCTTAATTATAGGAGATTATGTAGATTTTTCCTTTAATAGTTTTCTTCCTATACTAGGATTCTGTGTTAGGTGGACGTCTCTATATATATATGTATCCCTGGTGTATATTATCATAAGAAGAAGAAGAGAAGAAAAAATCTGATTATTCTTCTGTGGACGTAGGTCTTCTGACCGAACCACATTAACTCTTGTGTGTTTTCTTTGTTGTTTGCTATCTTATGGTATCAGAGAAGGTTTGATTAGGGACTAATCATGGCTGACTCTAGTGAATCTACTACCTCCGGCACACTTCTCATCAAGAAAGAGGGTGTTCTGAATCTGGGAATTAATGGGACCGACAATATGGCGTCTCAACTCACTTTTGAAAAGATGAATGGGAAGAATTACAGAGAATGGGCACATTCAATTAAGCTGTTGCTTGAAGGCAAAGGAAAGTTAGGGTATCTTACTGGTGAAACCAAGAAACCAGACTCAACAGAGGTGGCTGCTTTACAGAAGTGGCGATCTGAAAATTCTATGATAATTTCCTGGCTTGTAAACTCAATAAAACCTCCACTTGGGAAAACATATTTGTTTCTTCCAACGGCAAAAGATGTGTGGGAAGCTGTCAAAGAAACATATTCTGACGCAGAAGATTTCTCTCAAATCTTTGATCTCAAAACACGCCTCTGGCAGATGAAACAAGGAGACAGAGATGTGACTAGTTATTACACTGATATGGTGGTGATTTGGTAAGAACTTAATTTAAGTTTTGATGAAGATTGGGAGTGTCGTGGTGACACT
>CAODLS010672755.1:0-10858 GCA_948243855.1 Flueggea neowawraea | reverse complement strand
CCTCAACTTTGTTATCTAACCTATGAATAATCGGTTCAAATAAGCAAATAAATAAGAAGATATCAAATTAGAGCCAACACAACACAGTAAAGATGAACAGAATCAATTGATGGGAAGCAGCACCTAGACATTGAATTCCCCTGGACTGGACCAAATGACAATGTTTCGTTAATCAAATAGTTATTCAGCAAATTGAACTGTGAAAATTCCTAAGATATATTAAGCTCTCTCTCGAGTTAGCTAACATCTCATGACTAGGTTGATTAACCGAAATCTCTTCTTAATTAAAACCCCTATCATTGCTTTATCATTCTGTGAATTTCACTATTAGGTTTGACCATAATCCCGAGGATTTATGTTGACCTATCTCTAGGTTTGCATGCAACTCCTTCTAATTATGAGTGATCTATCATACAAGAAATCTCTCGATTACCTATGTATGAATCAATAGTTGAATCGAAAGGCGCGCAACAATCAACTCAACAATTAAACAATGAACAATCATAATTGATTCTCAATTTCATAAATAACTGAATGAATAAAAATCCATTAATCACAAGAATAGTCTATGGTTCATCACATCTAGATGCTAAAAAAGGTTTAGTTCATATCCTTAGAGAGAGAGACAATAAGATTAGAAGAAAACCTAGAGAGAGAAAGATAATCCATGATGAATCCTTCAATCTCCCGCTTGATTTTGCCAATCGTGAAGATGATTGAGTTCTCCCTCAAGTTCCCACGCTTCTGACCCTAAAACTGAGTGTTTTTGCATCTAAAAATTGAATGAATGATTTCTGAAGGAGTTTCAAGATCTAGGCTGACAAGGACCAAGACACGGCCGTGTCTTAACTTACCTTGGTCGTGTCTTGATTAAATGTCAATGTTTTGGAGTACACAGCACAAGACACGGCCGTGTCTTGGGCTACTTTGTTTGTGTCCTAGTCTGAAAGGTCAGAACTCATCGTTCTCATTAGGGTTTTCTCGGTCTTGCCCCAATTTCATCAAAGCATCATGAATTAACCTGAAGACACAAGAGAAGCAATAAAAGAACCAAAACCCATGATAAACACACAATTTATATTTAAAACACTATAGAATTATACACTAAAATATGCGTAAATAAGCATTTATCAGGCATGGTCCAGACCGTGGCAAAGAATTGGACGCGCGAAAAGAAACAGAGAAGGACATGGGCAAGGACAGCCCCGTGTCCTGTCAATGTGTTACGTCATGGCCTACACCATGGCCATGGCACCGCCCGTGGCCACTTGCAGAGGGTCAAAAGTCAATGGCGATTTGGACAATTTTTGGGGTACAAAAGGTATACACTTGGCATACATACAAGGGCATTTTTAGAACTACAAGGCTAGAGTTTCACCACATGTAAAAAGGTATAAATGTCCCTACTTATTCACTTCTTCCACACATTTAGACATTGTTTTTAGATCATTTATTTGGAAGAACACATTTTTCTCTTTTCTCTCTTTGGGAAGAATGTTCATCTTTGGTTTGGAGGAAGGAAGAAGAGAACATCAAGGCTTGAGGATTTCTCTACAAATCTATATAGAGAATCTTTCTCTACATCTTAATTTCTCTCTTTTCTCCTTATTTTCATTGTTCCCTACCATGATTTATGTTATACTTCCTTGTCTTATTTTTATGAACTTGGTCATGGTAGCCTAAACCCTTTGTTGGGGTTGAGAGATGCAGACTCTTGATAGATATTTGTTATATTTATGGATGGGGATGAGGTATTTCATGCTATATTTTGTGTTTATGTTGGATTGATTCAATGACTTGTTGTGAATGAATGTTGTTGTGCTTGATCACCATAGCAATGTTAGTGACAAATATAGGTGAAGGATCGAAAGTGGAAGCTTAAATGATGTTTACAAGCATTGAAATTACCATACTTAGGGTAGACATATTCTATGTATGTAATGTGTTCAATGAAATTTTTGAATGAACCTAATGAGTCTAGTTTAGTTAGGTGAGGCCGAATGGACCCTCCTAATAAATGTAGACATAGCTTGTATGAACTCGAGAGAGGCTTTGAGCGAAATTAGTGAGAGAACACTCCTTCCATAAATAACCCATTCATAAGTATAACAAATGGAAGTCTTGGTCAAACCTCGAAAGCCCTAACACCTTATTATATATTGTTTACCTCTTTTCATACTTTAATTTGAGTGGTTGCATTATTGCATTGTTGTATTTTATTCAAAAATACAAAGATCAATTATTAGACTTTTTATTTTTATTTCCATGAATTGATCACATTAGCAAACCGTTCCCGTAGATTCGATACCCTAAGGATACTCCTAAAGGGAAAACTACATTGACAACCATGCGCTTGCGGAAAGTCGATCATTTTGTATTTCTCCTAAACTTTGATGTTTCATGCCAATGATGGAGTCATGCTCTGAAGATAAAGAAAAGTAAAGCAATTTTTAGATTTGTACCCTAGTCCAATCATTCATATACATTGTCATTCATTTCATCATTTAATAAAGAGGCATTTCATTTCATATCTATGAATATTATAATATGTTTTGTAAAGATAAAACCTCCATGAATAGTTTATTATAATACATCATTAATTTTAACTTGATAGTAAAACCCTAAGGTTAAAAGGAATACTATTCTAAATGTCCCTAATCAATTGTTATCATGGGAATGATAATGAATTAAGGTTAGTATGTTGCTAAGTGGATAATCACGTTTTACTGATTATGGATATGAGATATCACTTAGAACATGGTTACATGTTAGGGAACATATATTGGATTGGCCTGCTATGAAAGCACTTCATGGATTGATGTCACAAGTAGCTTTTATGCAGTGATGATATTTGAGTCCTTTGAATGAAACTTACGATCGACTCCAACTTGAGGAATCACATGTTTTGACTTAGTCAAATGTTATATGTTATAGGGTAACAATAAAGACTATAATTGGATATGTCATGAATCTTGTAGAGAAGTGATATTAAGAGTGACAGATTTGTTCATCTTAAGAAGAGTGATATCTTTAGGCCACTTGATGAGTAGCATTGATGTAATGTATGCATATTCAAATGAATTGATATAAGGGTTTATCATTGTCATTAGTTATATCAATCTACTTGGGATTAAGAAACACATTAATCAATATAAGGTTGACATGTAACCATGCCTTATACTTAATCTAGATATCGTGAGACAAAATGACTAAATATCAAATTGTGAAAGGTTAAACTCAGATCACCAACATCCATTTGATTTTGGATTGTCATAATGTATTACTAGATACTACTTATGGACATTGGACCCAAGTTTTGGGACAATGCCCATTGCTAATTTCGAGTGGGCATATTGGGTCATACACAATAACGAATTGAATTGGTTCACAAATACTCTATCTTGTAACAATCAAATTATTAAGATAATTAATTTGATTAATCATTGATAATTCGAGACTTGTTAATGTATGAGATACTATCCATTAAGATAATGGATTTTTTTTTATAATATGATACATTATCATAATAAAAGGCCCAACAATTATTAATGGACAATGGAAATTTTGGCTCACACATATATATAAAATAGGATAATGTTTATTTATTTATTAGTTAAATAAATAAGCCATCCTAATACTTGTAGGACAAGTAAGAGAGTTCTTATGCTTATAGGACAATAATAAGAAGTCATAGACTTGTAGGACAAGTAAGAGGATTTCACACACACACACACACTCGACATACACTTTGGTGTAGACTTGGCCAAAGTGTTGGTGGTGTGGGTGGGTTGTGCCATATTTAGGGTTGGTCGAATTTGCTACACCAAAAGAGAGAAAGAAAGATTTGTGAGAAAGAATAAGGATTCTTGGTGCTAGTACACTCCACCAATACGAAAGGAGATCCATTCATGTGAATACCATTAGTCACGTTCGTGTAAAGGCATCGTGAGAGAAAGGGTTTCAAGTTTTATACTAAAGGCTACACCAACATTGTCATTCGGACGAACCATAGAAGCAATTCTTTAAGATAATAATTGCTTACCCTATTCGTGTATGTCGATGTACATGGATCATTGGTTGAATTATAGGTTCAAAATTTTGATAGAAAGAAAGCACTTATTAATGGAAACTGAATGAATGAGGCCAAGTTTGCTCCAAAACAAAGTAAATTGTGTTTTAAAACATATCAATAGGGGAGCTAAGCCTTAAAGGTGCCAATGGACTAGGGAATTTGATAGATGAACTCTTTAAGTTTCCACTTAGAAATTCCATGGTTGATTTTTGTAAATAATGAACATCATTACCTTCCTTTCTTGATCATTTTACTCGTATACTTGTATAGTATAAGAATTATCTTGCGACTTTGATTTAAATTGTATTCTATCCCTGGGATTGAAATTCCTTTGCTTGGGGACAAGTAAATGAGTAAGTGTGGGGAGTTTGATGTATCCTAAATTTACATATTAATTCAAGCATAAATTGATGGTATTTTGGTCCTAAGTGTACTTAATTGTCCACAAATTTATATGATGGTTGTGTATTTTTTAGGGTGGATGTGAACACAAATGGGGATGAAAATACATTAAAAAGGCATGAAAAAATATGTTTTTAAGGTTGCAAGATCAATGGAAGAAAGCGCGAGAAAAATCAGCTTAAAGGGAGAAATTTTCTTTGTCATGGCCATGGCCTATAGGGCCATCCTCTAGCCAACACCACAGTCATGGTGTCTAGATTGTGGCCATGTTGAAGAGTGCATTTTGGAAAGTAGCAAGCCACGGTTATGGAGCTGACTGTGGTCGTGACCGTGGCCTCCTGAAGAGAGTGAAAAGTATGACCATGCCATCGAGGGCATGAGGACTGGGCTGACTTATTTGAGTTGGGCAGCGTGCCGAGACTGTTGGTTCTCAGGATTTGAGCCTCATTGGCATGTTTGAAGGCTGTTAACTTAGTTTTACCGTTGGAGCAATAATTTAACATTGTTATTTTTTATTTTATTAGCTATTTTTATAGGAGAATTAGGTTTTCCTTATTAGGAAACGTATTGAAGCCTCTTATTCTTCTTTTTGCCGACTGTTCTTCATTTGCGAACATCTTGGGAAACAACTATTCTCAACTCTTTTGGCTTTCTTCCTTTACTATGTGTAACTAAACCTCTTTCTAGTTAGGGTATTTTTGAAGTTCAATCCATTTTGGTTGTGAGATTTTTATTTTATTTGTTGTTAAGCATTTCAATTATTTAATTAGTTTCTAGGCCTTATTTCCTTCATTATTATTTGTGTTGATTGGATGATTAGGACAATTAAGTGATTTGGTGAATAATATATTGTTATTTATGATTGATAGAACATCTCATTAATTCTAATCTAGGTAGCAAATAACTCGAATTATTGTGGGTAGACAACTTTCAATGTTATAGAATTGAATCATATGGTTTAATTGATTTATGACATTTTTTACTTCACTAGCTAGGATAGGGGTCTCTTTAATTCTTATTGCTGTCATAGATTAACCCTCGTCAAGGTATCCCGAGGGTTCTCTAGCAGTTAGGGAAATAGTCTGTAGGGCGTCCCGAGGCTGTCGATAAATTAATAAGAGATTGGTTAATCGAGTGCATCACCGTTAGCTATAACTCTGTCTATTCGAATGCTTGATATTTATCTTTTTTGTCTGTGATCAACCGGTTGGATTGAACGGTTGAAATACCTTGGCTAGACATTTATCATTATTGAATTCTTCTTACTTTCATTACTGCAATTTTATTCTTCATTGCAAATTTTTAATCTTTGTTTTCTTTTATTCTCGGCTTCACTGAAATTTCCATCAACTTTATTTTATTGTTCTATTTCGGCAATTAAACAATTTCAAACTAATATTTGTGGTCCGAACCTGCTTACCACTTTAATTCATTTATTTTTATTGAGCAAGTTAATATTATTTTGGTGGGTTTCCCACCCTATCAAATTTAGCGCCATTGTCGGGGATCGGTGTTCTAGATTTTGTTTATTTCTTTACTGCTAATCTTTTCTCTACTTTGCATGCGTTTTTCTTTGTTTGCTTTATTTGAATCAACTGATTTTGATACTGTTGTTGACACTGATTTTGAGACTGAAAAAATGGCAGATAACATTAATAACAATGCCAGACCTATTGTACCACCTGCAACTCCACTTGAACAAACTCTGAGAGACTTAGCTGAACCACCTATTGCTCAATAGTCATTGTACATTCAGTATCAACCTTTGGGTACTCCATTTGAGTTGAAATCAGGCTTGATTCAGCGTTTGTCTAGGTTTCACAGTGTAGCGAATGAGGACCCGGATGAACACCTCAAAGAGTTCCACATCGTTTGCTCTAATTTTATTCTTCAGGGTATTCCGAAAGAGCATATGAAATTGAGAGCCTTTCATTTTCATTGGTAGATCGGGCTATAGATCAACTGACACATAGGTTGATATGGTTCAATTATTTTTGGAAAGGTTCTTTATGCCTCTAAAACAGCAAACCTGAAAAGGGAGATTCGTAATATCAAGTAGAGAGATACCGAAACTTTGTATGAGTACTGGGAGAGATTCAAAAGGCTTTGTGCAAGCTATACTCAACATGGTAGTCAAACCAAATTTTTATTCAATATTCTTATTATGGTCTTCTTCTAATGGAGAGGAGGATGTTAGACATTACTAATAGTGGTGCAATCATCACTAAGACACCTCGGGAGATTCAAGATTGATATCTATCATAGCTGCAAACTCACAACAATTTGGTTCCATGGTCGAATCTACTAAAAGGCATGTCAATGAGTTAAATAATAGAAATTTTGATTCAAGACTTCATGATATGACCTCTTTATTGCATTAGACAATAGCCATGGTAAACAAGCTAGTTTTCGGTCAAAAACAATTATCTCAGAAGGTGAAAGCACAAGTGTGTGAGATATGTGGTGTGTAAGGAAAACTACTGTTATCATTATCATGAATATGCATATATTACTTGGAAACTAAATAGGTGACATGACACTTGCATTATCGACTTACAAGACGGACTTGACAAACATGTTTGAGTTCTTGATTAGGTCTATCGCAAGTGTACGATATTTGATGTAGTAATAAAACCATTGGAGTATTTCTCAGGTGTCGAATCCACATGGAACACCTACTAGTTAATTATTAAAAAGCAAAGAAAAGAAATAAAGGTCTAGAACTTGAGTTGTGAAGGGTAACCAAAGGCGTTTAGATCATTGGGATGAAAGCAAAGGCTACATTTTACTAAATCAATGAAATATGTTTTTGGGATTGAGTGTTCTCACCATTAAAATCGCTTAAAGCCTCTCCCGAGTTCATTTAAGTGATGCCTACATTTATTAGAAGGGTCCTCTTGGCCTCATCTAACTAAACTAGACTCTTTAAGACATTAGGAAATTTCATCGAACACCTTACTTACATAGAATACCTCTATCATAAGTTAGGCAAGTTTAATGCTTGTGGACCTCATTTACCCTTCATCTCTCGATCCTTCAATTGGATTTATTAAAACTATCATCATGGTAATCAATCACAACAATAGTCATTCAAAACAAGTCATTAAATCAAATCCAACGCAAGCTTCAAATATAGAACATATGGACATCCAAGACAACTTCAAATATGGAACTTAAAACACAATACACATTCATAAATATAACAAATAGTCATCAAAACTTACAACTCAAAATTCAAACTAGAGATTTACACAACCATTGTTTAAAGGAAATGAAAATAAACACTATCATCTAGAAGAAAAACAACATCACAAAAATAAAAATGAGAAATGGAAAGTAAAAAATGAGAAGGATTCCTTTCGAAGACCATAAGTCTCTTCAAAGAACCCCCTTTCTTCCTCTTGGCCCATCTTCTCTCATCTTTTACTCTTTGGTGGTGAATATTTCTTGATCTAAAGGATGCCTAAAATAGTGTGAAAGATGTGTATTTATACCCATATTGGTGCCTTCCAAACCCTAGGAAAGCTGTCGAAAAGATGCCACCTTTTTGTGCGCTTGGTCCCCACTATTCTATCTTTAGCCACCACTTTCTCTCTCTTTCTTCAGGAAGGGCCATGACCGTGGTGTATTTATTGTGGCCTTGGCCACGGTCATGGTGTGCAAGGTGTGTCCTTGGCCACGATCATGAGTCCATAATTGTACTCCTTATTTGCCTTGCCAACCTATGTCAATTTTTGGGCAGTAGGATGCCACGATCATGACTGTGGCCTAGAGTGTGGCAACAAAAATTGCTTCCTTCGAGCTGATTTTTCTTCCATTTCTTTCCATCTTTGGGATCCTTTGAAAACACATTTTTCATGCCTTTTTTGTCACTTTTCATCTATATTCCAGGAATGCTCATTCACCCTACACAAAACACGAAAAGATTATAAATTCATGGACGATTAAGTACACTTAGGGCCAAAATGTCATATATTTATGCTTGAATAAACATGTAAATTTATCATACTTCAGTTCTCTAGGGTTATTGTTATGATATTTTATATCTCCACCGTTATTAGATATATATTAAGACATTAGGTATTTATTGTACATTGTTTGTCAGCTGTCCATTGTATTGTTTATGAGACTTTATGTTTCCATCAGATATTGTATCTTATGGGACCCAAGTTAAAACCTTTCATGTACATGCCAAATTACAAAAATAAAATCAAAATTGCATTCACTTGCATCTTGTGCACACATACACACATACACATATAAAATATTTTACTGTTTCTGGCCTCCAAGGCTTGTATTTATAGCCTTCTAAAAGGTTCAAACTGTTAAGACATAGAATATGGCCACTGTGAATCAACAGATAAAGTTTAACGTTAGTTAGCTTAAACTCTTACATACGTTAACTTTGCATTTCCTAGGTTAAGTGCGTTTCCCTTTCATAGCGTACATTAATCATGCTTCTTTCCATATTATAGCATACATTAGCTCCTCGTAGCGTACGTTATTCTGATCCTTAAACATTCTAGTTCTTCTATTTTTCTTCCCGTCGAATGTTACGTGTGGTACCATAGATCTTGTGTGTGTAACTTTGCTATGTATGTTACCACTATACATAGTGTAAATTATTCCATCTCAAATTACCGTTGCTTTTAGTGATTGCCTAGATCTTCACAAAATTCAAATAGATTTGATCTGATCACCAAACATTGATTTTGTCTTTCAACCACTACATATATTACTTCTCAACCCTTCGTACTTTGATCTTTAAGCCTTCAATCATTCAAGTCTTCCTCTTTTTGCATTGCTTTGCTTGATTAAATCTAGTGTACGTTGCAATCTTTCTTACGTACGTTAAGTAACCTTACGTACGTTATGCCAACGTTAGCATACATTATGTTTTCACTTTGATGTATGATATTTACATGATAAATCAAGCAAGAATTCATACATTTTTGTCCTACAAATGATGTTTTTATGGTGAATCTAGTATAATGTTTGTAAACTTTGTAGGATGAGAGAGATGTGAAGAAAATGATTTGGAAATGATGCAAAGTGAAAAGACCTTGAACCAAATTCAAGAAAGAATGAAGAAATTGAAGGAAAATTGGAGACTTGAGGTGTAACAGTCGTGATGGCCACTCTCACAGCCATGACAAGCACAAAACAAATGGAGAACTGACATAGAAATGTGTTACGGTCGTGACAAAAGACGTGATAGGGTCACGGCTTTTGTCACGGCCGTGACAAAGGGAATTTTGCACCCCATTGTGGACAAAAATGTGTCATGGCCCGTGACACTCTAGGAGTGGCCAAAAAAGAGCTGCGCGTGAAAAGCTGTCAAATGGGGACCAAGGCACATGCGAGGGGCATCTTTTGAAGAATATTCTTAGGTTTTATGGGGGATCAAGAGGACTATAAATACTCCTCTTCCACAAAATTTTTGGCAACCTTGGTCTCACAAATTTAAAGAAAGAGAATTATTCTCTCAATAATTTCCAAGGAAGATTCAAGCATTGAAGAGGAATTGCAGAGGGCTTTCATCACCCATTGAGAGAAGCTTTATTCTTTTCTTATATTTTTTTTCTTTGTTTGGAAATTATGTTTAGGGTTTCTATTTCTTATTTTATGCTTTGTCTTATTATTATGATAGCTTAAACTCTTGTTAGGGTATTAAAGATGTGAACCTTAGATTGATGTTGCTTTAATGGAAGATTACTTTTTGGATATTGTGTTTTTATTGTTATATTAATCGTTATTGATGCCTTTATTGCTAAATCTATTGTTGGTGATCATTTTGTGACTTTTTATTGATGGAATGATGTTGTGCTTAGCTACCATAATGTTATTTTTGACAAACCCAAGTGATGAATTGAAAAATAAAAATTGGGTTAGGTCAAAAGCATAAAACTTTTTGAATATTATAGCAGATATACTTAATGCCTACAATGTGTTCGATGAAATTCTCTATGATCCTAATGGGCCTAATTTGGCTAGGTGAGGCCGAAAGGACCACCTAGAAGAGTAGGCATGACTTGAGTGACCTTGAGAGAGGCATTAGATGATTTATGTGGAGAGAACACTCACACCCATTTCTTAAAACCCAATTTCATCTATTAGGCAACTAAATCCTTGGTTTTATCTCGAAAGCTGTAATGTTTTCCTATTATTGAGTTTCTTGTTTTCCCTTTTCAAGGTGATCAATCAATGGATCCTTATTCTCAAAATGTAACTTCAAGAACTATCTCTCGAGCTTCCTTTTCAAGAGCATTTCTTGGTCACTACAAGAAAAAGATGTTTTTGTGACAAAAAGAATTCATCGCAAAAACTAAAAATTCGTCGTAAAACCGCTATTGTGACCAATTTGTCACCGCAAAAAAACCCGGG
>CAODLS010672720.1:0-13672 GCA_948243855.1 Flueggea neowawraea | reverse complement strand
AACCACTATTCACGGATAATTCATCCAATTAAATATGCACAGAAATAAGAAACAGGATGAAAAATGCCTCATATATATATATATCAAATATAAAGGGTTTCGAAAACAATGTGCTTGGGGCTAGGGCTTACACTAACACTTAGTTGATCTCACTACATGCTTAGATCTTTGTTCTTCACAGATCACTGCGTAGCAACTCCTTCTAAGTGTGTTGAGCAATATCTGATGCTTTCTACCTTTATTACCACACATGTCTATACACTTTGCACAAGTTCTGCATGCATAGATAATTCATAATGTGCCTTGTTTCCACAAATTACAGAGTCTACACGTCTGCACTTCCTTCCTAGATGTTCATGGATGTTTTGTGTAGATCATCATTAAAATTGAACTCAATAATAAGCAAAGTGTCAAAGAAGCAGTGTTGTTCATGACCATGAGCAAAGAGGATGGGGTCGTGACCTTATCATAGCCAATGCTCAAGGATGTGATGAGTAGGTCGTGATCACCAAATGAGAACTAGGCAATGCTCCCAATAAACATAATTGGCTTATGGTCATGAGCTAAACCATGATGCTCTTACGATCATAAATAATGATCATGAAGAAGAAAGAAGTCTGGTCGTGACTTAATCATGGTCATGAGTCACGGCCATGATCCAAACCGTAAGACCCTCTAGAATTTGACACAATTGTGACGAGGGAGAACATGTGGGGACCAAAGGCACATTCAATGGGGCATTTGGGGAGAATTTTTGTAGGGTTTTAGGGTCATGTAAAGAGGTATAAATAATCCTTAAACTTACTGTTCTAGGTATTCTTGGTGATTCCTAGAATCACTCTTTGTCTTTTCGATTTTTAGATAGAGCATTCTAGGGTTTTGATGCGAGAATTAAAGAGAAAGTTTGAAGGTTGGGAATCTCTTGAAAGAGACTTGAAGAGGCTTCTCTACATCAACCCTTCTTCTAATTCTTCATATTGGTGTTTGGTTACCATGTTTTATTTTCCTTTTTATTTTTTTATTTTGATTTCTATAATTATGGTAGCTTAACTCTCTTGTTAGGACTTAGAGATGTAAGATATTAATGAGTATTTGCTTACTAATGAATGAGTATTGTGTTTTATATTCAATATTTGAAGTCTGCTTTATGGATATTTTGGTTTATGTTCTATAATTGTTGATTGCCTATGGATTTGATTTAATGACTTGTTTTAATTGACTATTGTTGAGTTTGATCACCTTGGTAGTAGTTGTGATTAACTTAGTTGATGAATCGGGAGATGAAGGCTAGGTGATGTCTACTTTCATTAAACTTGTGTGGTTTAGGATAGAAATATACTTATGCCAATAAAATATTCAATTAAATTCCTTCGTGCCTTAATGAACCTAGTTTGGTTAGGTGAGGGCGAGAGGACTCTCTCAGCAAATGTTTGTATGGCTTAGATGACCTCGAGAGAGGCTATAGTCTAGCTCAGTGGAGAAAACGCTCAATGCTAAAACCACATTCATTAATAGCAAATAGGATTGTTTAGTTGAAATCTCGGAAGTCCTAACACTTTGTCACTGTTTGTTTATTTCCTTTATTTCCCAATTACTTGGCTTTGTTAAACTTTTTTTTGTTAACCAAAAATCCCAAAACAAACCATGTTATTTATTGTTTTCCTTTTATGAATTGATCATACTTAGTACTCATTCCCTTGGGTTCGATATCCTTTGGAATATTCCTATGTAAAACTACATTGACTCTCATGCACTCAAGAGAAGCCCAATCAACTCGTACCACTACCATAGAAATATAAGCTCGTTGATGAGACATCTTGGTACAAACTCCTAAGCTTTATAGATGGATTATTTGGTCATCACAACTAGTAGTTGTGGAAAGCTAGTGGAAAAGAGAAAAATGCCATCACAATGAAGAAGGGAACATAGTGCTATTAGGTGATGTCTTTTAGGTTGATTAATGTTATAGTGACATGCCAAAGTATGGTGAATAAAGTCTTTAAAGACTTATTGGGCAATACGTAGAGTCTCACATAAAGAAATTAAAGGTGTTTGACTTAATGAGGTAGTATAACATGAAATTGAACCCTAACAAATGCTTATTTAAAGTGGGGTTTAGGAAGTTCCTAGGGTTTCTGATAACCCAAAAAGGTACAAAAGCAAACCCTAAGAAGATACAAGAAACTTGGGCATGAAATCATCTATATCGATGAAAATGGTTTAGAAATTAATAGCACGGCTGGAAGTATTGAATTGCTTTCTATCGAAGTCAACATAATGAAGTCATCCATTTCTCAAAACTCCAAAAGCTGGAACAAAATTTGAATGGAGAAAGGAATGTGAGCATGCATTCTAAGATTTGAAGAACTACTTGATGGAAATCCCCTTGCTAACTAGACAAGAAAGGGAGCCACTATGCATGTACTTTGGAGTTAGTGAAACCACTTCAACTATAGTGTTGTTGAGGAAGGAAACAAATGTTTATAATATTATTTGTCATGTGAGCAACGTATTGCATGAAGTAGAGTCAAGGTACTCGTATGTTGAGAAATTTGTTATGGCAATAAGGAAGCTAAGGCCATACCTTTAAGATCCCTTTATCACGATCCTTACCAATCAACCTTTTAGAAAAAAAAATTGAATAACTCATAATGTTTATGATGGCTTACTACATCGAATGTCAAACTTAGAGAATTTGACATATATGTTCAATTTAATGATATCATTACATTAATAATATCAGAGTTACACAACATATAAGACAAGAAACTCTATCAATTAGATACAGATGAGCCATTGAGATCTCATCCTCAACACCCTATATGTACTTGTGTGATGAAGTGAAAGAGTGATCGTGTCATTCCGACCTCTATCGCATACGTGTATCTACAACTTTGGAAACTGGCTCAAATTTAACTTCCAATACCTGGGAAAAACATTGCGCTTTATATGAGTCGCAACTCAATGAGGAACCCAACAAAATAACAAGCAACATATAATCAGGTACAATATATATACAAACAACTCAATATCATACAAGTAAAACATATATGTTCAAGATATGAAAAAGAATGTAATGATGTTCCTTTTATTCTGTAATGGCCCAATATGTCAAGAATAGCCTCGACTTTCCAATATAACAGATCTCAAGGATCTTTCCAATACCAATAGAATTGACTCAAATGTATGATCAAATAAACCAAATAAATTACTGGCCAGCCTAATATCGTAGAATGGTGTCACGACCCAAAGTCGGGCCCTGACCGGCGTACTAGGCAAACCGTCTGTGGAAGCCCAGTCCATGTTGCACAAGCCTCGGATAATTAGATATACTACCCAGAAAATCATTTGTAATACAAACAATATAAAATGCATACAGAGATATATATCAATATAACTGTTAAATCCAAAAATATATATATATAAATTGTGTATATGTAATATCAACAACAAAAATAACAAAATACAAACTAGTAACCCACAAGCATTCAGCGCGGAACCCTAGCAAAATAAAGGAGTCTGAGCAAAAGGTCATCGACTAACCAAATCACTGACATCTCACTGAGTATCTAAATTTCAGATGGTTGCTGAGTCAAATAGCAATTGAAAAAAATTAAGGCGGTGAGAAATCTCAGTGAGGGGCAACACTCCAGATCGCCTTATACGTGCATCACACAGACTGGTTTGAAAACATTTTGCAAATAACACATGTGATATACTAAATACATATATATATATATACACTCTAAGTATATCATAGCTTGAAAAACTCATTGAAGAATGATCCTTAAGCTTGGATTCTCGGACCCTATGAAGAATGATATGTCCAATCATCAAGCCTAACTCAAAACAAAGCATTTCTAACTTAGATCTAACTTAATACAACAGAAAAAAAACTTCAGATTCAACCAAAAATTCACCAAATTCTGAATCCCTAGCTAGGAATAAACCATTTCATTCAAACATGAAATCTCCTAAAACTGAAGTTAAAATCCCGTGCCTTCAACCTTAAACATCCTTAAACTAACAATGTTTAACTCCCTTGAACACATGAAGAACAGATCTGAACTCAACACTCATTTTCAAAAAACCCTATATGAGTGAATGCATAATAGAAAATAATGAAGAGAATAAATCATTAGATGTTTCTTACCTCAAGGAAACAAAAGGACAAACTAAAGAGCGATGAGAGAGGAAGAGGACTGATCTCTGGAGAAATTTAGGTTGTTTAGAGGTGTAATGGAAGAAGAGGGGGTAGGTGGGTGTATTTATAAACCACAGAACTGATATGCTACACATCACTTAATTTGGTCTCGGTCTGACACTTCTAAGTGTGTTGGACCAGCTTCTACGCATAGACGACACTTCTGTGCACATAGATGGCATATCTGGTGACTTCCTACCCTTATATTTAAAATCAGCGTGCGTGACCTCTTCTCTTTGGATTGCCCTTCAATGTTCATTCCACTCCATCAATGCACGTTGTTCATCACTCTTGCTCACTGCTCGAATCTCAGCAATGATCAACGTACGCAGCACATCACCTGTGCACGTTGATGCCCTGAGGCACATTCACAGTCCACCTTGACACTCATCTACGTGAGTAGAACCTCTTCTCCAACGCACGTAGATCTCCTTCAGCGTGCCTTGTCCAACTAGAACACTCGTCTACGTGCATAGAATCTCTTCTCCCACGCACGTAGATGTTCTTCAGCGTGCCTTGTACGTACAACTTGGCCGCCAAAGCATTCTCACTCCACACTACGATTTAGAAACCTTATTTACCTCAAAGACTGGATGGAATGCTACCAGATTTTGGTTAGAGCCGATGAGGTATTACATACTTCCGCCCTCAAAAGAAATTTGTCCCCTAATTTCCACACATCTAAGTCTAAGCTACAAGCAGTCCAAGTTCTAGGTTAAGAACCATATCCATAATCTCCTCAACAGACACCAAAGTCCACACTATCTAAGAGAATCCCAACCTCAAGACCTCATAGAAGAATCATCAAAACTCCAATTTACCCAAACCCAGACATGCAAATATGGTCAGAACATGCATGACAGAGATGCATGAATAGAGATAGAGATAAAAGGTACTAACCTAAAGATCTTCAGAGCCGAACAAGTACGGATATCTATGACGCATCTCCTCCTCGGCCTCCCAAGTGGCCTCCTCTGCTGAGTGATGCCTATAGATCACATTCACTGAAGCAATCTCTTTGTTCCTGAGTCTCTTGACCTGTCGGTCAACAATCCTCACTGGAACCTCATCATAGGACAAATCAAGTCTCACCTCAACTGACTGTGGTGCCAAAATATATGATGGATCAGAGATATACTTCCTCAAAAGTGAAATATGGAATATTGGATGGACGAACACAAATTGAGGCAGTAATGCTAACTCATATGCCATGACCCCCACACAACTGATGACCTCGAACATACCGATGTATCTGGGGCTTAACTTACCCTTCTTCTCAAATGTCATCATATCATTCATTGACGATACCTTGAGAAATATGTGGTCACCAATTGTGAATTCTAGATGTTTATGCTTTAGATTAACGTAACTCTTTCTATAAACTATGAGCGTCTGGATCATCTGCAGGATCAATATAACCTTCTTAGTAGTTTCTAGGATGAGATCTGGCCCCAAAGGCTCCCTCTCCCCGGCTTCTGTCCAACACAGCGGAGATTTACACTTCCTTCCATATAATGCCTCATAAGGCGCCATCCCGATACTCGAATGGTATGAGTTGTTATATGCAAACTCTACCAATGACAAGTGGAAATCCCAACTCCCCGCAAAGTCTAGAACACATGCTCTCAACATATCCTCCAAGGTTTGAATCGTGCGCTCGGATTGACCATCAGTCTGCGGATGAAATGCAGTGCTAAAGTCCAAACGAGTAACCAACACTTCTTGCAGTTTCTGGAAAAACTGTGAGGTAAACTAAGGTCCTCTATCTGACACTATAGAGACTGACACACCATGCAAACATGCAATCCTGTCCACGTATATCTTCGCTAGGTGTGTTGCTCTATATATAGCCATGACAGGAAGGAAATGTGTTGATTTCTTCAATCGATCAATTATAACCCAAATGGAGTCATATCCAGAAGGTGTCCTCGGCAACCCAACCACAAAATCCATCGTAAAGTGGTCCCACTTCCACTCCAAAAGAGATAATCCAGAAGGACGTTGGTGCTCAAACTTGACCTGCTGACAGGTCAGGAATCGACTGACAAACTCACTAATATCCTTCTTCATCCTCGGCCACCAATAGGACTCTCGAAGGTCCTTATACATCTTAATGTACCTCGGATGTGAAGAATACGTGGAGTTGTGACATTCGGTCATAATCTCCTCGCGTAATCCACCGGAGAATGGTATGCACAATCTCAGTCCAAACCAGAGGACTCCAAAATCGTCAATGCTGAATCCAGACACACCAGATGATCTCACCTTCTCCATCATACTTAGCATCTCATAATACTCCTTCTGAGCCTCTTGGATCCGATCCAACAATATAGGCATCACCTAAACATAACCGAGCAAAGCCCTAGAGTCATCAAACTGTAGCTTAACCTCAGATTCCATCAGACACTACCATTCAAACACTGTAGACCACCTCTCTACCGAAATATGAGCTAAGCTACCCACCGACTTTCTACTTAGAGCAACGACAATAACGTTAGCCTTGCCAGGATGATATGATATGGTGTAATCATAATCCTTCAATAACTCTAGCCAACGTCTTTGTCTTAGATTCAAGTCTCGCTGCTCGAAAATATACTTTAAGCTCTTATGATCGGTGAAGATCTCGAAAGTCTCTCCATACAGATAGTGTCTCCAGATCTTGAGCGTAAACACCACTGCTGCTAACTCTAAGTCATGTGTCACGTAATTTTGTTCGTGTCTCTTAAGCTGTCTCGATGAATAGGCAATCACCTTGTCATGTTGCATCAGTACACAACCTAGGCCAACTCTAGATGCATCACACTATATAGAAAAACCTTCAGAGCTCGACGGTAAGACTAACACTGGCGTGCTCGTCAGACACATTTTTAGCTTTTGGAAACTATCCTCACATCTGTCAGACTAAATAAATTTAACCCTTTTCTAAGTCAATCGGGTCATAGAGCTACAATCTGAGAGAAGTCTTGGATGAACCTCCTATAATACCCAGCCATCCCCAACAAACTCTGAATCTCGGTAACGATTTTAGGCCTATCCCAATAGAGTACTACCTCTACCTTCTTTGGATCCACCATAATACCATCTCTGGACAACACATGTCCAGAAATGCTACTTGTTCTAGCCAGAACTCACACTTCAAGAACTTTGCAAAAAGTTAATGCTCTCGCAGTGTTTGTAGAACTGATCTCAAATTCTCATCATGCTCCTCCCTACTCCTTGAGTAGATCAGAATTTCATCAATAAAAATGATAACAAACCGATCCAGGTATGGTCTAAACACCCAATTCATCAAATCCATAAATTTCGTTGGTGTGTTAGTCTACCCAAACGACATTACCAAGAACTCATAATGATCATACCTAGTTCAGAAAGCTGCCTTGGGAATATCCTTACCCCTGATCCTCAACTGATGATATCGCAACCTTAAGTCGATCTTGGAAAACCATTGCGCCCCTGCAACTGGTCCAATAGATCATCTATCCTCGGAAGTGGATATCGGTTTTTCACCGTTACCTTGTTAAGTTGTCGATAATCGATGCACATACGAAGGCTTCCATCATTCTTATTGACAAATAAAACTGGAGCACTCCAAGGTGAAATGCTCGATCAAATAAATCCCTTGTCTAACAACTCCTTCAATTGATTCTCTAACTCCTTCATTTCTGCTAGTGCCATCCGATACGGTGGAATCGATATTGGATCGGTACCAGACTGTACCTCTATGAGAAACTCAATATCCCGATCTGGTGGTAGTCCCAGCAACTTCTCTAAAAATACGTCAGAATACTCTCGTACTACCGGTACATCTTCCAGACTCATCTCCGAACTCTATCATTTAGTGAGCACAAATGCTAAATACACCTCGTAACCCCAGTGTATCATCTTTTCTACACTAACAGTGGACACGTAACTTCGTACCACATTGTCTCACTCGCCCTGGTAATAGAACTCAGTCCGTCCAGGCGATCGAAAACATACTCTCTCAGCAAAGTAGTCCAATGTAGCATGATAATCAGAAAGCCAATCCATGCCCAGAATAATATCAAACTCACCCACATCCAACAAGATGAGATCGGCTACTAACTCATGCCCATCGAATGAGATCACACAACCCTGAACCCCAGAATCAGTCAACAACTTGCTATCCAAAGGCGATGAAACCTCAAGTTACTTGTCCAACTAACATAACACTAGACCCGAACGCTCAACCAAAGGTGGGGTGATAAATGAATGCAATGCACGAGTGTCAAATAACACATATGCAGGGGTACCAGTAATAGCAACATTAGAGGTCTGAGCCTCCTGACGAGTCAGATGATACACCCTCGCCTGACCTGATCTTGTCGCACTACCCTGTCCGGTCTGACTACGATCGCCACCCTGAGTACTCTGGCCACAACCCCCAAATCCCTTCGTGCCTCCTCTTGTGCCTACACTAGCTGTCCTTGAACCCCTACCTCTAGTCTGGCCAGCCTGAGACTCCATTATCAATCTACGGGACAGTTAGCTATCTTGTGCCCCAACTGACTACAATAGAAATAGTTTCCCTAGGTCTTATTACACACACCAGGGTTCCTTTTCCCACACGTCTTACACGGAGGCAATGAATTCATACCATCACCTTATGAGCTTTGACCGGTGCCCTAACCCCCAACACGTTTAGCCGGCTGCGCTACATTATAGCCATGGGTACTCTAACTCCCAGTAGAGTGTCCGCACCTCCGATCCGAATGAGCCCCCTGACTCTGGCCCTGCTGAACTCCTGAAGTACCTTCTGTCTTAACTTTCTTAGACCCTCTTGGATGCCTCTCATCCATGTACTCCATACCCCGGGCAGCCTCTATTATCTGGCCCACGGTGCTCAGCCCAAGAGTAGCCATCACTCTACTAATCGTGGGTCGAAGACTGTCCAAAAACTTCTTAGCCAAAGCATCCTCTCCCTGACACTGAGGAGGTGCATACTTGCTCAACTCTTTTAACCTCTTCTCATACCCTGTCACTGATATGCCCTCTCCCTGCCGATAGTCAATGAACTCATCTCCCTTCCTATCCCTGATGCTCCGGGGAAGGGCAGATATAATGAGCTCATCCTTGAACTCAGCCCAACTAACATATCCATTGGTCTCATAGCTCAGCCACCACTGAGCTGCTCGACCATCCAATAGGAATCCAACGAGTCTGACCCTATCATCATCCCCAGTGATGCCTCGAGCTAGAAAACAATACTCCACCCTAGTGAGGAAATCATGAGGATCCTCACCCATCTTGCCCAAAAATCAAGGAGGAGTGATCTTCAAAAACCTATCTAGCAAGGTATCATCTCTGACCCATGGTGCTACAGACGTAACTACCAGAGCAGCCTAAAACAATCTCAGGCTGAGGGTGAAGAACAGGTGGTTTCACTGGTGGCAGAACCGGTGGCAAAACTGGTGCCATTGCAGGTAGAGGGACTGATGGACCCCCAGCTTCCTATCGAGCCATGTGCTTAAGAATCTCTAACTGAGCGGTAAGTAATTGTTGTGCAAGTATCGGTTGAGTCTATGGCTACTGTTGCCAAGGTACCGGCTGAGGCGCAGTAACCTCTGGCTCACTGATAGAATCATAATGGTCAACTACAGAATAGGCTACGATCTCTACAGGCACCGACCTAGGCCTACCACGAGGTCGGTGACCACCACCTCGATCCATATCTACACATACCAATCAACAAACACATATGCATATGTTAGACACCACTGATTGCCACAGCACCACGGAATACTCAGAAAGGTATACAAAAGCAAGTCGAGATGACTCGATTAAAGATACATATGCTCCACACCGATCCAGACTATACAAAACCTAGTATCTGATACCAATTTTGTCAATACCCAAAGTTGGACCCTGACTGGCATACGAGGCTAACCGTCTATGGAAGCCCGGTCCTTCTCGCACAAGCCTCGGATAATAAGATATACTACCAAGAAAATCATTTGTAATACAAATAGTATAAAATACATACATAGATATATATCAATATAACTTTTAAATCCAAATATATATATATATATATATATAAATCGTGTATATGTACTATCAATGGCCAAAATAACAAAATACAACTCAGTAACCCACAAGCATTCGGTGCGGAGCCCTATCAAAATAAAGGAGCCCAAGCAAAAGGGCATCAACTAACCAAATCATTGATGCCTCACTGAGTATCAGAATGTCGAATGGTTGCTGTCCAAATAGCACCTGGAAAATATTAAGGGGGTGAGAAATCTCAGTGAGGGGTGACATTGTAGATCGCCTCATACGTGCATCACGCAGGCTGGTTTGAAACATTTCGCAAATACCACATTCGATATACTAAATACATATATATATACACTCTAAGTATATCATTGCTTGAAAAACTAATTTCTCAAAATGTTCGCACCCTCAACAAAAAACATACAACATGCATGAGATTCAATCTTATATATATATACACATATGCCTAAATACTGAATATCTGATAGGGACAAAACTGAACGGATGTGGTAACACCACCTGATATCCAACTGATGTGGCAAAGGCACCTGATGTCCAAATAATGTGGCAAGACCACCTGATATCCAACTGATCTTGTGTGATTGCGCTACACACATGGGTTACCACCTATCCTGGTAACTGGGCCTTAACTGATCACTAGTATACTATAGGCTACGCATAACTCTCGTAGCTAGAGTGTCCCAAATAAATAGATTATATACATGTCATATACTGATAGCAAACACATGCAACAAATACTTATACAGATACTGATAAAGGACATATACTAATGTCCATATCGATAACTGAATTTCCTTATACACATAATCAGATTTCATTATAATTACCATTATTAATTAATTCGGTTTATAGATATGGCCTAAACACAACAAAACAAATAGGTTCTGAAAGTCACAGCCTATGTGACTAAAACTGCTACCATACTCACCTGGTGGCCAAGTTAAACTCCAATAAAGCACTACTGGTACTTGGATGGTTTTGCTGACAAGAACAATAAGCTAAAAAAAATAAATCATATCACACTGATTAGAATAGAGTACTGGTACTACCGCAGTACCAAATGTATGCATGGAATGCAAATGCCATCATAGCCTCGATTGTGCCGAAAACCAGAAATGCACTAACTCTCAAATCCATCGATACCAAACTGACCTATCACCCACACAAACTGTAATCAACCTCTTAAACATGAATCCAACATTTGTAATGACCAATAAGCTCAGAATCATCAATATCCTTTATCCTCAAGTTTGGATTCTCAGACCCTATGAAGAATGATCAATCCAATCATCAAACCCAACTCAAAACAAAGCATTTCTAACTTAGATCTAACTTAATACAACAAAAAGAACTTCAGATTCAACCAAAAATTCACCAAAATTCAAATCTCTAGCTCGGAATAAACCCATTTCGTTCAAACATGAAATCTCCCAAAACTGAAGTTAAAATCTCGTGCTTTCAACCTTAAACATCCTTAAACTAGCAATGTTTAGCTCCTTCGAATACAGGAAGAATAGATCTAAACTCAACACTCATTTTTGGAAAATCCTAGATGAGTAAATGCATAACAGAAATGACGAAGAGAAGAAATCATCAGACATTTCTTACCTCAATGAAGCAAAAGACTGACGAAAGAGCAATGAGAGAGGAAAAAGATTGATCTCTGGAGAAAGTTAGATGGTTTAGAGGAGTAATGGCAGAAGAGAGGGCATGTGGGTGTATTGATAAATCCACGGAACTGATGCACTGATCGTCACTTAATTTGGTCTCGGTCTGACACTTATACGTGCATTGGACCATCTTTTATGCACACTGAACCAGGACTATGCGCGTAGACGAGGCTTCTATGCACGTAGATGGCAGATTTGGTTACTTTCTACCCTTATATTTAAAATGAATGTGCGTACTCCTCTATGCAACCCTTACGCAATGCATGTAGATGGTCGATCTGGCGACCTCTTCTCCTTGGATTCCCCTTCAACATATGTCCCACTCCATCAATACATGTAGTTCATCACTCTTGCTCACTGTTCGAATCTTAGTGATGTTCAACGTAAGCAACACATCACCCGCAAACGTTGATGCCCTGAGGCACATTCACGGTGCAACTTGACACTCATCTACATGCATAGAACCTCTTCTCCAACGCACGTAGATGTCCTTCAGTGTGCCTTGTCCAACTAGAACACTCGTCTGCGTGCGTAGAATCTCTTCTCGCACGCACGTAGATGTTCTTCAGTGTGCCTTGCATGAACAACTCGACCTCCAAAGCATTCTCACTCAACACTACGGTTTAGAAACCTTATTTACCTCAAATATTGGATGGAATGCCACCAAATTTAGGTTAGAACCAACGGGGTATTACATCAAATCTAGAGGTGGCTCCTACGAGATTTTGTTGCGCATAGCACATAGTTCTATCTACTTTCTCATATAACCAATATTTCCAATAGAATTGCATATACATGAACGAATATGCCATAACATTCTTTTTAAGTCATATGCATTCAGATACAACACTTATAAATAATATAATGCAACATGATTTTTCGATAGCCCATACAAGTATTCAACTCATAGACATCAATACTTCAACATATCACATAATATTTCATCATCACATATTCAGTTCATGACAATAACACAAAGTAGAAATCTCACACATCTTATTTTAGCTAATAACATCGGCATTATAACAGACAATATACAATATATAGCACAAATAGCACATAAGGGTTCACTCAAGAACAAAAACACGTTCCAGACTCCTAGCTTGCCTCTGGAATATCTTTGAAATGCTTCTCACCTAATACACACAATCACATAATTTTCTTTCAATACAGAATGCATATGTGCAGTTACATGGACACAATGCTTAATGATGTACGTTCTGATTTTGGAAGATTCCAATATGCACTTATACATGTATGTGTAATGATTCAAGACATTATATTTATTTTTAAACCCCCTAATAGGCATAAATTATTCAGTAGCAACTGGTGTGGTGCAAACTTAGCTTATTTACGCATTTTGGTCAGTTTGCATTATCCTCTCCCATCGACCACCAAATGAAATCCAATCATTCTCAAATTTTAACCACATATACTGAACATATAAGGGACTGTGTATACCAAAAATTAGACCCTATGTCGCTCAAATGAACTCTACGCACATATTAGACCATATTTACGCTAATTTAGCTACTGATCATTATACACATACGTAGCCCCTAAAATTTTACAGACATATTCCTCACACATAGATAAGAAAATTTTATGTTTTACACTTTGGATAAATCCATTTCTAAAATCCTCAAAATAGCAGCACAAGAACAAACTAAAATCTAAATGTTAACAGCTTCATCTATCAGTTCATATGTCTATATGTTCAAATCGTGTTCCAATCTATATCAGACCTCTAAATACATGTTATAAT
>CAODLS010672668.1:0-14069 GCA_948243855.1 Flueggea neowawraea | reverse complement strand
TCCAAATTAACTTAGCAAGGAATCAGAATATTGGCCACTATTTTAATCTTGCTGTTTTTTAGTTTGCTCTTAATAACTGGATCTAATGGTAATTAATTAATATTTACAATTGATGGTTCGGGTTTAAACTTTGAAGAAGGTTAGAGAAAAATAAAAAAATATTACTCTACTCTTATCTTTTAAAAAAAAAATCTTGTTGTCAACTTTTTAATGGTGCAAGAAACATCAGCATCAGTGCATGTAACCTCATAATGACACGTGTTAGTTCTCCGCGTGAGGTGGGTCTGTTCCATGCAGACTCTTACACTTCCACGGGAGCTAAAGTAAAATATGTCACATTATTAATGGACAAGATAAAGTGCTTTATGCCAATTGGAACTTGCCACGTATGCGAACGCAAGATCTAGTCACGTGCGCTTGACCATTAAACCCAACTTTTTGTCTGAATAAATTGTTTCTTTTTTTTTCTTGTAATTTTTTTTGCCCGGAAATTGGTGATGATCTTTATAGGTTTCATTAGTGATAAGTTTCACTATTTCGATTTAAGAAAAGAATATGGTAAATGTTTTTTAAATGTAGAATCCATAGGGTTTAAAATAGAAAGGCGTGAGATGTGAAAAAAAACATTTTGAATGGGATCGCCCTTATCGAATTTCTATTTGACAAAAATCCTTCTCAAGTTAAAAAAATAATTAGATATGTTTTTACTTTGTGTAAAATTCATAGTTCCTTTTAATTTTGGTCAAAAGGTATTTGTTATTTTTTAAAATTTTATTCATCCATAAATATATCTACTTAATAATACTTTTTTTGATCTGTGTTAGTGTACATTTTATGTATGTTTGTATTGATATTTTGATATTGTTTTACATGCATTATTATTTATATATCTATGTTTTTATGTTATTTTGTATTAATTGTGTTCAAGGGTTGATGTGGTGAAAAATGGTGGATTTGGAGCTATTTTGAGTAAAGATTGGATTCTGGGCGTCACTGCAAGGTCTTGACGTAATCTAAAACGCACGTACACTGTAGACACGCGAGTCCAACGCGGGAAAACCTATTTTGGCAAGAAAGACTGATGGGAAACACTGCCTATTTTGTTGGAAATCAAGTCGTATAGACTTAGGCTATTTAGAAGGGTATTTTTGGAATAAGTAAACAAATTTTAATTAGGTTACAAGCTAGGTATTACATATAAATAACTAGATATCATATTTATTTAGGAGACTTCTTCAACTTTATTTCAACTTGGACGACAAAACAGCATATTATTGTTCTTGTGTTATTCTTTACATTATGAGCAACTAATTTCTTTTCCAATCAAGGTACAATCAAAGTTGATCTTTAATTAATCGTGAGGTTTTGTTTCAATTGTTCTTTACTGTTTATGCATTTGTTCTATTCCTATTCTTGAATGATTAATAATTATTTTGTTGATTGGATTGATGATGGCCATATTGATTTAGTTAATAGAACAATAACAACAAGTTAGATTCGTAGATCCGTGATTGTGTGTCTAACACAAGTGATAAGTTAATGTTGTTGTTGTGATAGCGAGCTTCGACTATCATTACCGGAATAGAACAATCTTGCTTGAATGAACTGCGGCTACCAAGTTTGTTGGTTTGGGTAGGGTCCTTATAATTCTTAATGCAATCGGTAAATTGAATTTTGCAGGGCGTCCCGGGAATTGTTTATTGGTTAGGGAAGTAGTTTGTAGGGCGTCCTGGAACTATCGAAACAATAAATAATGATTAGTTACTGAGTGTGTTACCTGTAACTATAACTTGCATGTATGAACAATACTAATTTATCTTTTGTTACATGTGATTGATTTACAAAGTGAGACGGAGATGTACATTGGCTAGGCTTTCGTGATTTTGATTTTTTCTTTCATAATTTTGCATTCTTATTTTATTTAATTGCTTTATTTGCTTTCGTTACAATTAAATCTCTATCTTCATTTTTATTATTTTTTTTTGCAATTAGATAAAATTTTTACCAGTCTCTGTATATTTAACCCTACTTGCCACTAACTTCAAATATTATTCGTTTTGGGCTTAGAGTAGGAATTAATTTTTTAGTTTTGACACCCATCAGTCTGAATCTACTTAATAAACACTGAACCAATAAAGTATCATATTATGACTTTTTTTTTATTCAGCCTCAACTTATCCACAGGGAGAAAGCTAAGAAACACGTCCATGCAGGTGTCGCGGCTTGACCTTAGAACGTCTTGTGTCCACCAAAGAAAGCCCACCACTATGCCACAACCGGCGCCACATCATATCATGGCGTTAAGTTGTATGAAATAGTAAGGGAAAACGTAAGAGTAAAAATGATGTTGTTTTGATTTATTGAGTGGCTAAATGTCTTTCCCACGTCAGCATCACTGTTAATGCCACGTGTCCATTTGGCCACTTGGCATTAATATACATGGCATGTCATATCAATACTAATGTCAAAATGAATACAACATGACATGCTACGCTATAGTTTAACAGTGAACTCTAATAGTAGACTAATAGATGGATAGTTTTCACGCAATTTCCAAGAGTTAACGTGTATGAGGAATTTTAAAAGAATTGCTAATCCAATGTACGAAGTTTGAATATCGGCATGTTTTCATGGATGCCATCTCACATGGACTTAACAATGTCACGTTAGATGTCATAGTATCACATCAGTGTTTAATTAAGCAGACCTAACAAAAATTTAATGGAAGCCATAACTAATGTATTTATATGAAAGTTGGGTTTAGAAATGATAAGATCATAAAGGGGTCATAAGTGATAAAATTTGTAAAGGTTAGATATTTTAATGTTATTAGCGACTGTATATACACGAAATGAGTATTGATCTTTCTTTGACAATGAAATGAGTATTGATCAAGACAAGATATATTAGAAATATCCGATCTTTTGAAAAAAATTGCTAATTATAAACAAGTTGTTGGTTTAATCATAAATATATTGTCTTTAAACGTGCTTTACTTATTGAAAAATAAGGGTTTAAATTTTTGAGAAAGTGATTATTAGGAGTGGAAAGAATCGTTAACGCACCATAAAACTTTTCTTTGACAGCTAAACAATTGATTTTCCTCACTAATTAGAAAGAAATATTAACTTTTCTCTATTAGTAGAAAATTTCTCGCTGTTGGAGAGAAAATTCTTTTCTCGCAAATTAACAAGAAATATTTAGCTAATTAGCTATAAAAATTTCATCCATGTAGTTTGCTCTAATGCATGATCTCATTCTTGCATTTTCAAAAATCAATAATTTCATCCCTCTGCTAACGGACTTTTGAAAATTCAGGGACAAAATCACGTATTAGAGCAAACCACATGAACAAAAACATAATTTACCCAAAATTTTTCTGCTAATTAGCGAGAAAATTATTTTCCTGACTAAACGCTTCTCGTAAATTTACGTATTTTTTAAGTAATGATCGAATCCTAAAAATAGTTATCACTCTTTATAAATAAATAAAGGGACTTGCTCATTGGATATTTTGTCCAAAATAATAAAAGAGAACGTTTCATTCCAAACCCTTAATTTATAACAATAGTTTCAATACCATTAAGTTTTTATTTCCAGAATTTGACTGAAGATTGATTATATAATCAAATGTACTTAGATACTAGAAATCCTCCTACTTTTCACTGTACCTACATGTTGCAAGCTGCAAACTCCAGAAACAAAACGGCATTCTATAAGGTTTTGTCCATCTAAATATCTAATAATTGAGAGGTAGGTATTCTCTCTTTGATTTTGTTTCCCTATCAAACAACTAGCAATTTAATAAATACATGCACGTTGCCGGCCAGGTCTAAATTCAAGTCAAGACCAAAAAGCCAATATTAAATGCAAAAACATTTGAAATGTCAAATCAATAATTTGGTTGCTATTTGTACTATTAATTTAACAAATTAACAAGAAGATCTACATGATTAGTGCAATTTCTAAAGGAAGACATACATATGCGTGGACCATGTGATTATGAAGGCGGTTTGTTCGCTTTGTCTACAGTTTCTGAGTTCATGTGCTTCAACTACCAGAAGTCACATTGTCACTTGTAGGGGAAAAGAGAGAGAATCAACCCCTAGTCATTAAAGTTCCTTCTAGATTGGGGCAAAAGTACCTTTGCAGATGCTTCCATACATAATACTAAAAATAAAAGGGGCGTTTATTTCTACCATATATTGTCTTTATTTAAGGTAGATTGATTAGTAAATTGTAGAAATAGATTGTAAATTGCTAACTTTAATAAACTACATAGTCACAAAAAATAGAATCTGACACATTAGAGTTACAATATACTTGAAGAATAATAACGTATACTATAAGCAATTCAATAGTAAGAAAAATTTTTATAATTTGTTTTTTGATAAAGTATCGACTAACTATCCAAATTGAGCAAGTGGAGTGATCTTGGTCATTTATAAGTGCATAACAATACGCCCATAAAATGTCTTTTAAAAAGGTGTTAAATCTATTTTTAAAATAGTGTCAAAGTTTACCTTGTCTCAACGGGTTTGTGCTATTCTTCAACCTCTATACCCTTAGATTTTCCGCATGGTTCGATTCTTCGGACTTCACACTTCAAGGTTTTCCACGTGGTTCGGCTGGTCGTCTTATTATTTTCACATTGAGTAAGTGAAGTTGTCAAGTCATTTAAAAGTGTGTGATATTTCACACGGTATTTTTTTAAATGAAGTTTGATGTAATTTTAAAATAAAAGAATTATTTTCTTAATTTCAATTTTGGCACTTGTTAAATTTTCTGGTTGAATTTGCTGTCAAGATTTAACGTGGCGGCATCAAATTGTTATAAAGAAATCTTTACGATATCATACAGTAAATCTTGACGACAATCTAGAAGGTGCTAATACAGTAAAATAAAAATCTAATATGTGCTAAAATTAAAATTAGTTTGCCAAAAGTGCAAAATATGTGAAGCCTAATAGGTGCAATAATGTTGTTTATCTATTAATCTTTTGTATTAGGATAAAACGTGATGCTTTAATTGGGAACAATGACAAAAGAATGAGAACTCAAAACAGTAGTAAATGATTGATCATTCTGCGAACGTTGGATAATGAGTTTTGTGTCAATCCAATGATTGACGATGCAGTAGAATTACTTATCAAAATTGTCTTTAACTTTAATTTTCTTCTGAAAACAAAATTGTCTATGTAATATTAACGATGGAGTTCAAATTAATTAAGGTAAAATTAATTTTAAAATAAATATACGAAATATAAAACAGAACAAATAGTCAACAAAAATACTCTAATAATTTGCCGGTAGAGTTGGGTCGTTGGCGACCCTGTCCGTCCCCACTAACTCTGCCTTTTGTATAATATTATTTCCTCTCAAGAACAATTTTTTTACCTTTTTATTTTTAATTTTTTAGCAAAATCTTTTGATTTGTTTAAAAAAAAATACACAACCTCATCCTTTTTAGTACCGTCAATTTTCCTTTCAGAATTGGTTGTTAATATCTAACATAGTATTAATGACGTCAATTACAAAACATATGTAAAATAATTTTTATTTTTTGAAAATTTCCTCAAATTTTAACTTTTATTTTTTAAAATCATACCAAGTTATTTATTTAATTCTAATTTCTGCACCCATTAAATTATCATTGTTGGAAAAAAAATATTTTAGCATTTTATTTTTTGCTAGATTTGGTGATATCATGTTGTCATATGACAACACTAAAAATAAATTGAAAATTTCTGTATAATTTATTTACGGATTAAAAATTATATTAAAAATGAAAACAGCTAAATGATTGCATGGAAAAATTTTATTAATTAAAAACTCATTGAGATTAAATATTTAGCATATAAAGATCGTTAATATTTTTATTTTGTAATAATTTGTTTTTTTTTAAAATATTAAACATCTGAAAATTTAAGCAAGCTAGAGATCGAACTATAATTGAATAATTGAGTCAAATCAAAATTTAGCAAAATCAAATTCAATTGATTTGTAAATACATGAAATTTAAGCTATATATTTTTGTTTTTACCATTAAAACAAGAATGCTCATGGATCATTTTAGCTCAAAATCTATCAAAAAATTAACTAGAGGTATAAATGCCATAAATTCATCTGGTTGCACAATTATTCCATCCATAAATTTGTTTAAATTAAGCCAAAAAAATGAGAAAAGAAAAAGAAAATGGAGGCAGGGGCGTTAATGTCAGTCACAGTATGTTTGTTTCCTAGTGCAGGAAAAATAACAAAAAGTCCGGGACTGTTTGGTAATTTGGTAGAAGAACAGAGCGGTTAGTCGGTCTTCTCACTTCTGTTCAACACTTCAACTTCCCTTGCCTGCAAAGCCAGAGAGAGACTGTGAGAGTCTCCTTTTTTCTTTCCTTGTAGAGATAGAGAGAGAAGAGAATCATACATTTGAGAGAGAGAGAGAGAGAGAGAGAGAGAGAGAACAAACTAGCTTCAAAAGCTAACTGGGTAAAGAAAGGAACAAAACAAAAACACAAGTTAAAAAACAGAGTTCTCTCTGTCTCTGCATTTTCTGCTTCAAATCTCCAACAAGACCCTCACTTTCAGCTGTGTCTTTCAAGTTCAGTTCTTCATGGTTCTATGACGATTGTATAGTACTGTTAAGGCCTTGTTTGTCTCTGGGTATCTTTGATTTGGCTTGTTTCCTATATGGGTTTGTGAATATAAGGAAGAGAGAGAACCGGGTAGTGGTACATGAAAGAAATGTCTCTGAAGAGCAGAGGAGAGTTTCAGTCTTCTAAAAGTGTTATATCACAAAGATGGACTCTTTTTCTTTGCTTGGTTTGTTTCTGTGCTGGAATGTTATTCACTAATAGGTATTGATATATGTTCCTCAATTCTGTCATTTATTCTCATCTTTTCTTTATGTAATTTTTCTGTTGGTGCAATTTTTTTCTCTTGAGTTTTAAGAGAAATTTTTCTGGGTTTTGATTAATGTTACATTTTCCAAAATGGGTTCAAGCTGTTCTTTAATCAAATTCCAATGAAGTCTGAAATATAAGGATAAATTGTTTTGAGATCTAAATGTGGTGAATTCTTAATTATATAGTTTTTCAAGGTAAAGATTCACTTTTTTCATTAATTTTGTTTCTTTTTTTGGAGTCCTAGAGAACTTGTGCTCAAAATTGTTTTATTTGTAAATTGAGGTGGATCTAAATTCTGATTTCCTCAGTTAGCAGTGCTTTATATCTTTACTTTTTTCATCTTTTTCTTATTTTGTTAGTTATATTGTTGCTGCATTCAAATTTTGTATTGACAAGAAAACAAAGGATTTTCCATCTTTCTGTTGATTCCATTATTGTATCATATGTGTTTTGGTTTCTAATTTTACTGTTAAAAAATTTTGGTTCTTCTTCTTATTGTGGTTTCTTTGACAGTTACTGCACATTACCATAATCTTCTGTATTAAATACATCTGGTGGTTGTGTTGAAGTAGTCGATCAGATTGTGGTAGCTATTACAAATCTCCTAATAATACAATTGACTTTAAAAAAAAAACTTCCAGAGAAGTCTTCCATTATTGAAATAAAAAAGTACTACATAGTTCTTAACCTGCTTTCCAACTTTTATATATATTTACCTTTTTGCTGTCTGATGAAGCTGATTGTTATGTAGGCTTAATCCGCTTAAAGTTCCGCTGGAATAATTTCTTGGGGAAAAAATCATAAATTTGGATAATATAAGGATTTTTCTATGAAATTTGCATAATTAGCTCTTTTGGATTATTTTGTTATCATGGCAGTTTTTTTTTTGCAATAGACTTAATAAGTATGGAATATTAATGGGGAAATTTTGTTTACAGGTTGGGAGTAGTTCCTGAATCTAAAGGAATCACTCGGACCACCGCAATGGAGGCTGAAAAACTGAAGTTGGTTACAGAGGGTTGTGGAACTAAAACAGTGGGTATCTACATTCCATTTTACAGTATTTTGATGTTTTAGCTTATAAATTCTTACTAAAAAAATTCATAATTTTTGTTTTACTTTACCTATTTCTGTTTATCATATAATTGTTCCTTAATCTGATTTGTTTTATTTAGTTGCATCAGAAAGAAGTGAGGCGTGATTCAAAGGATATTATTGGTGAAGTTTACAAGACTCACAGTGCTATACAGTAAGTACGGCTATGAGTGTTTTGTTTTTGTCTACTTATTTTTTCTTGACTTAGATTTAAGAAATTTTGAATAGCAAGCTTAATATTGCCATTTGAATTTAGGACATTAGATAAGACTATTTCAAATTTAGAGATGGAATTGGCTGCTGCAAGGGTGGCCCAAGATTCTATACTCAATGGTGCTCCTGTATCAGAGGACCTAAAGAATACTGGATCATCCGGGAGACGAAGATATTTGATGGTTGTTGGAATTAATACTGCTTTTAGCAGCCGGAAAAGAAGAGATTCAGTTCGAGCAACATGGATGCCTCAAGGTTCACGGCTTGATCTCTGCGGTTTTACTCACAAGTTCCTTTGTTCTGCTGCTTCTTAGTTCGCTATTTAGTTTGATGAATTAATTGTTATGAAAATGGTGGAAACCAGGTGAGAAAAGGAAGAGGTTGGAAGGAGAGAAGGGTATTATCATTCGTTTTGTCATTGGTCATAGGTGAGGGTTCCATTTCTGTTTACTATATGCCTGAGTTGACTTTTGTATAGTGTGGCTGCATCCATACATTAGTGTCAATTGTTGATACAATGAGTGAAAGTGAATCATTTAATCTTACATAGGTAACTTTGGCCTTTCTGCCATTGCCATTTTTTGATGGAAGTATGAATGTGTTAACCTTGGATATTTCTACTTTTGAATGAATGTTTGCATGTAAAAGATAAATTCAAATTTTGAGAAGTGAATTGGTGACCTTTTCACTGTTTATGGTGATTGCAATGAACAAGTAGTATTGTATGATGTTTACTCAAATAGTTTTACAACCTTGAGTGTCATTACTAGTCAGAAATGATGATGGTTTTTGAATTTGGTGAATTGAAACTTTTTCCGATCTAAGTAACAAGTCATTGCTTCTATTGTACATGTATTCAGTGCCACATCAGGAGGCATTTTGGACAGAGCGATTGAAGCAGAGGACAGAAAGCATGGAGATTTCTTGAGGCTAGTAAGGCTTCTGCAACCTGCTATGATCTCTTGATTTATCTCATTCAATAAGATATTTTCACTGATCACTCTAAGGAAAAAAGATGGGTACTGAGATTTTACTTGGGGGAAAAAGAGCTACTGATTTCTTATTTTATAATTCTATCTTGTGAACAGGACCACGTCGAGGGATACCTCGAATTGTCTGCCAAGACAAAGATATACTTCGCTACTGCTGTTTCTTTGTGGGATGCTGATTTCTATGTCAAAGTTGATGATGATGTCCATGTAAATATAGGTAGGTTGCTATTTCGGCAGATCATTATCTTTACGTTCAGTAATGCCATGCTAAGCCCATTTCCCCGTTATTTTGCACAGCAACACTTGGAGAAACTCTAGTTAGACACCGCAAGAAACAACGAGTGTACATTGGATGCATGAAATCTGGTCCTGTTCTGAATCAGAAGTAAGTGAAATTCTCACTGGTACAGATAAATTTGTTGAGACCATAACTCATTGACTAAAAGAATACTTTATTGGATAGGGGAGTGAGATACCATGAACCTGAATATTGGAAATTTGGTGAGGCCGGAAACAAGTATTTCCGTCATGCTACTGGGCAGTTGTATGCCATTTCAAAAGATTTGGCTACATACATATCGATAAACCAGTACGTTCGACTTAAAACATATCCATGGAACAGAACACCTGCGGGTATCTCATCTCGTTTGATTCTTACAATTATTTTTTTCACAATGTTGCAGGCATGTATTGCACAAGTATGCCAATGAAGATGTTTCACTGGGATCTTGGTTTATTGGACTTGATGTGGAGCATATCGATGACCGGAGACTGTGTTGTGGCACTCCACCTGGTAAATTAGTAATTTATTTGAAAACTGGAATGCCATATTTTAGGATTCAGTATTCTCAGTTCAGATACAGAAGTTTACAAGCAACCCATAATTGCCTGTCTTGCTGAAGCTTACTGATATTCATAGACAAGTGGTGGGTGAGCCTTGATTGCATCCTTTTTAGTGCCTCAGAAATTAACACCACAGCTGAAACATGAAATCGAATTGACTAAATATCACTTTGATTTGATTATTTATCATTACCATTTTTTTGGAAGGTTGGATGGCATTTTCATGTAGTGTGTGTAAGAATTTGTCTCAAATGATTAGATGAGATTCACCTAAAAAAGTCTCATTAGTTCAGTGATGGTTCCTCTATGGGCCCCGTTGATGCTTTTATTGTACAACTCAAAACAAGTAGAATAATGACAGTTATCCTAACTAATCACAATCCCAGAAATGGAAAGTACAACTACCAGTCTGCGGTGCATCTTGAAATTTCTTTTTATATACGCTTTTCTATCATGCACATGATGCATGTATATTTTCATTTTTAGACGAATAAATATGTTCTCGTTTATCTTAATATTTTCTTAACTGTTAAGATGTGATTATCATGAGCTAGATACCCACTTTTCCTTTTTAATATGTTAGAATTATTAAAAGAATAAGACACTAAACTTTGAATTTCACCTACTGATGCAGATTGCGAGTGGAAGGCGCAAGCTGGCAACATATGTGTAGCTTCATTTGATTGGACTTGCAGTGGGATTTGCCGGTCTGCTGATAGGATTAAAGAAGTCCATCGGCGATGTGGAGAAGGTGAGAAAGTATTGTGGAGTGCAACATTTTAGGCGGCGGATTGCATCTCTTCCTAACTCAGGAGGACGATAAGCTATAGTAAGGAAAAAGAAAAGATAAAAACAACAGGTGTGCAAGTCTTTCTAAGTATTTGCAGGTATAGAGAATGTAATATCACATTGATAGGGAAAAAAAAAAAAGCTATAGAGAGTACACAAAAATTTGTTCGTGCCAGAGGTAATGAGAGGGGCCTTGCTATGTGGACTACTCCATTTTAGAGGAGATAGACTGCAATGGCAGCCGGAAAACAAGGCAAGAGGCCAGCCGGCACTCTACAATTCTTTGACATGCTTGGAAGGCCAAGTTGTGATTTACAGTTCCATGGCTATCAAGCTAGCAATAAATATATATTCATTTTGGTGGTATTATCTGCCATTGTCATATGCAATTTTCGTTCTGTTTTTCGATCTATTCTCTCGCCTTCTATACCCTGTTCGTCATGTGAAGAGAAGTGTAGTTACAGTTAGTTTAATTTGCAGAATTCTTTCACTTAATGTGACAGCATGAATTGAATGAAATTCTTTGGTGTTATCTTGATGCTAAAGAAATGCAAAAAGGTGTCAGAACTGAAATCTCTATCAAAACCACATTCCACTTTAAAACTCAATGGACAATACCAATTTGCAGATTTCTTGTTTCTGAGGCATTCACTAAAGCCTGGAGAGTGAACACTTGTTCAGACACAAAGTGCCAATGCCTCAATACCTCGGTGGTTAACTTTTTGACAATTTACCGGTGAAATTTGCCTGCCTTTACATAGTGTTTGGTAAGGAACCTTAAAATTTTAAAGAATTTATTTACAAATTCAAATTTTTAAATTAAAAATTACAAATGAAAGAATTGAAAATAAGTTAAAATTAATTGTTTTTTTACAAATTCAAATTAAATAGATGTTATTTACAAATGAATTTTATGTTATTTTTTTTGGGATAATTTTATCCCTTTTTCTCTCCTCCCCCACCCCCCTTTCAATTCTAAAATAATGTACAAATATTTTTAAAGAATATTTTATTTAATATTAAATTCATATTAAATCATTAAATATTTAATTTATATTAAATAATTATTTAAATAATCAACAAATAATTATTTTTATAATATTGTTGTCATAATTTTAATTATTATTATAAATGTAAGGGCATTTTAGTCACAATGTATAAATAATTCTAATTTTTAAGTCATATCAAACGAAAAATTTATTTACAAATAAAAAAATTAAAATTCTAGCATATACTATACCAAATAGTTCAATTTATTTGCTTCATTTACAATAAAAAAATTAAAATTCTAGTATATACTATAACAAACAGTTTAATTCATTTGCAAATTCAATTCATTATAAATTTTATTTTATTTATAAATGAAATAAAATCTATATTTATTTCATACCAAACACACTGTTAACATTGTCCTGCTACCCAAGTTCATGCATATTCTCCAGTCCTAGTCTTGACAAAACCAAAACCAAAACTACCTATTGTGTTAATGTCGTCCGTTTTTTGACACTCAGATTTCTGTGCTTACTATATTGGTAGTTTGATCAGGGTTTTTCTTTTTTTCCTTTTTCTGTTTGGTTATTGGATGCTTCTCACTCCCTTTTAACTTGTTGATATCGAGTTTTATGAACGAAATCTTCAAAAAAAGAAGAGGATACAGTGAAAGGAAATGAATAAACTGAAAGCAAATAACATTCAAAGCCCGAAACCTTATGATACTAAAGCAAAATCTTATTACAAATCAAGAAATAGACTTTGAAGGTTACTATGCAAACTATGTTGCGACTATATGAATCTACATGGTATGAAATATGTGCGTAACAACATTATAGTATTAACAATACAAGTACAAGCTGCTCATATTCCTCAGTACTTGTTTAAATTTCTACTGAAATTAGTCCAAAAATGACATACACTCTGTATCTGAGAAGTACAACAGCAAGAATTAGCACCGCATTGTTCAATGTTCTTGGAATCTGCAAGAAAAAAACAAATTACTAGAATGTGATACATAATTCCATAAAAATGTAAAGTTCATAAAACTCTATTCAACAATCTTTGTGAAATAAGTTTCTGTCGTTCGAAGCTTACAGGAGCACTTTTTTTAAACTTTTCCTCACCTTGCACAACCTTCAGCTTCACTGCATGGTGATTCTTGTCATTTAAGTGACTGAACTTGATGTAGTATATAGTGCAACTAAAATGCAGTCAAACATAATAAATAAAGAAAAATTTTCAAGCCAAATTAGCAAAATGTGTTACATTAGTTATGTGCTTCATTTCAGTTTAACAATCATTTCTGTGATATTTCAATAATTATATTAACTGTGTTAGAAAATAATGAAAAGACGATCCAAGAACTTAGAGAACAACAAAATGAAAAACATATATAATACCTCTCTTCCACCTACTAACAGAGTGAAAGATTACCTCAAAATTGTCAATGGAGATACCTGAAGATGATCTCGGAGAAGTAGTAGTACGTGATATTGGCACGGCTCAATTAGAACCTAGAGCTCCAACTTTTTCGAGAGCACTGTTTCTTATTGAACCGCACCAATATCCCGTTTAACCATCTCATTCTCCTACCTTAAACTTTTCAAACCTTCCTCGTATCTGAAAACAACAGACAACACAAAATGGCAACAAAATCAAAAGAGTACTAAAGTAAAAAAAACAACATGCTAAATTTGGTTATGACCTTTCCACACTGACAATATTTGCACAACATGTTATGCAAATTCTGGTCCTCATTGCATATTGCAAGAGGCAATGTGGGAGGCGAGGAAGTGGAGTACTATATATTGCTAAATTCTAACATGGGCTCGATGTGAGTGTCTCTGTGACTTCAATAAGGTAACCTATAAACAAACGGGAGAGATGGCAGATTGGTCGTAGCAATAAAGAAGTGACATTAAAACACCAACTACCCAGCAACAAAGGAAGTTGGAATATTAATTTACCAAGGTACAGGAATCGTGAAAATCCTCCTACGTACAAATCTGGTGCTTTTAATGTACCATTTAATGGATCAACATATATATACACACAAAAATGTGACTCGACTATTTTGTGTTTTAATTATTTAAATGTAAAATATTAGCCAACGGTCGTTGATCTAAGTAAATGAGAATTTAGATATCTTAATTAGTCACTTGAGTTCAAATATTTGTGAAATCTGTGGTATTATATATGGAGTATATAGTGTTGAAAGAATCACCTTTTATTTGTAGGTCTTT
>CAODLS010672606.1:0-22217 GCA_948243855.1 Flueggea neowawraea | reverse complement strand
CTCTGAAATAATTTGGGAAATTTAACATGAATTTCGGAAAGTATTTGAAAGAAAATACTTTGAATATTTTGGATTTAAGAAATTAAATATGTTATTTAATTTCTTCATCTAATAAATTTTGTTAAGTATTTGTTGTCTGTTCTGTATGCTAAAGGATTTCAAAATGAATTTCGAAAGAATCTATTTATATATACGGGTGTATATATATACGATATTATCTGAATATATACGTGTTTGTGGTAGTTTTGAAAATGTTTTCAAAACCTTTTGAGGCGCATGTGCCGCTCTTTTGTCTTATCCGCTCACTAAGGGGACTTACCCTTTTATTTTTCTTGTCTTTATTCTACTTCATTTTTCAGGTAGCGGATAACAGTCATTTGGTTCTTCCGCGTGCATTGATTGCCCTATTGTTCGGGTTAAGTTGTGTATGTTAGTTGCTCCACACTGGGTAGTGGGTATGGACTTACCTTTGTTAAACAAATGTTTAACGAATTTATTTAAATTATTTATTCAGTATTTTGTAATTACGAATATATCTTAATTATATATCCGGGAATATTATTTTTGAAATATGTATCCTTGCTAAACGATTTAATACGGTAAATAAGCCGATTAAAAATATGAATTTGGGTAGTTTCTGTTCTCCGAGGCTTGTGCGAGATGGGCCGGGCTTCCACATACGGTTCGCCTCGTACGCCGGTCGCTGTCCCGGGAATGGGTCGTGACAGTATTGTTTGGATCTAGAAGCAGAATAGAAGTTTTCCTAGGTAGTCCCTTGAAGTGCCTACAATATCATAGAAGGCATCGACATCATCTTGGTGATTCTCTTAATTCACAACAACTGAATCCCTTGGGAAATTTGATATGGGATCTTCTTTAAAGAACGTTTGCGATATATTGCTAACAAGTTAGTGAATGATATCCTTTACCTCTATAGATGAGGGCTGAGATAATTCCATCACCATGTTAGCATACAGTGAACAAAGATACTCTAATAAATCATTTGTGTGTTCTTTGTCACACTCTGTTTTAGAGTTTTGTGCTTCCATGCATTCATTTCCTTTTTGGCACTAAAAGACTCGATTTGAAATTGTTGGAAATATCTCAAAGCCTTTGGAGACAAATCTCCTAAAACATGAGGACTAATTTCTATATCCTAATCACAAACCTCACCACCACTATTCCCACTCTCTTAATTTTTATCTCTTCTATCTACCTTATCTTTCCAGGAATCTACCCTCTTTCCTCTCCTTCACCAGAATATAGAAATTCCTCATCAATGGCATCCTATACTCTGCGTTCTACAGTGTATATTTGTAATGATGGCAGAGATGAGGAGGCAGTAAAAAGGATGTTTTGAAACCCTAATAGTGACAGAGAACTGATTGGAAGGCAACAAACCGAGCATCGTGGAGATAGTCTACTTCTTCAAATCCGTAATGGAGTCCGAACTCCCTTGGAGATAACAGAGTTATCAAGAGACTCAATTTGCTTCAGCATATTCGCAATAACGCTGAATCCTTTATCAAAACTCGACTTCCTCATCGAAACAAAGTCATCATAAACTCTATCATAACTGCTCAAACAACTGACGGCTGGAACCGCGGAGGACGACGATGACGAAGAGCGATGGACGAGGATGCAATAAGATAAGGAAGACAAAATTAGAGGGAGAACAACTGCTTATATGTATAGATATATATGTATATATCTATATACATATATAGATATACATATGTATGTATGTATATGTATGTGTATATATATATACACACACATACGTATACGTATGTATATGTATACATATACATACATATACGTATACATATATATATACATACGTATACATATATATATGTATGTATACGTACATATACGTATATATGTATACATATACATATACATACATATATATACGTATACGTATGTATATATATATATATATATATGTATATATGTATATATATATATATATGTATATATGTATATATGTATATATATATATATGTATATATGTATATATATATATATGTATATATGTATATATGTATATGTATATATGTATATGTATATATGTATATGTATATATGTATATGTATATATGTATATATATATATATATATATACATATGTACTATGTAGATATAGATATAGATAGATAGATAGATATTGTTGCCTCAATTCCGCAACACGAGCAAAACAGATGAGTAGATAAATATTAGATCACGAACACTTTGAATCACCTTTAATCATGCAAGAACAAAATCAAAATGAGGCTGGTTGATCCTCGAAGGACTCTCCGACGCTCAAATTAGTGTTTAGTTAACTTTAGGTGTAAAGTATGAGTGTAGAGAATGTACCTTTAAAATGTGGTGGATACTCCTATTTATAGAAGAAGAGTAGGGGCATATATGTAATTTTCATAAATATTTCTAGAATATTGTCTCCTTTATGGGCTTCCGAATTTATTTAATGAGTTGGACTAAATAGATCCGAGTCTATGTTACACCAATTGCTCCCCACTCCTATTTTCGGGTGTTCCGGAGAGAGGAATAAAATATTTTTATGATTGAATTCCATTTTAGTGATCCATTTTCTTCTCGTCATTGTAGGATTGTGGTTTTTGGGACCATCACGACCTATTTCTACCTTTGGGGACTGTTAATTTTTTTTTGAACTTGAATGGCCATTTGGGACCTTTAGTAGAAAATTATTTGTCGTAGGGACTGATTCCATCATTTGGACAACAAACAGGGACTGAGTGCAATATCTTCCATTAACAGTAGATCATTGAGTTGCAAGACAGAATAACAAGAATGGAATTTTGTGTGGCCTTGAATCCAACCAAAACAAAACTCACAGTTGGATGATTTGGAGTGTCTTCCATCCATTGATTGCAGACCATGGTTCAAATTCTGTCTTTACCTTTTGAGGTGCTCTCAGCATGAGGAAAGAAAAGTGGTAGTGAAACGTGAATCCACTTTTGCCCACCAGGGTTCGAATCTCCTCATCTGCACTTATAGGCAATTTTTCTGCTACGCAGTCGACTAGACGATAGACCGTTCGTGTGCTTCAAACAGCGTGTGGTTCCAGAACATAGATCATGAGGAGGCGACAAGTTGTTCTGTTGGCCTAAAAATCAGACAAAAATGCCTTACACATGATGACGCTATGGTTTGACCCCAAGACCTTGCTCAAGACATTTCAGAGCATCATCCACCTCATCCATCCATCTCTTCTTTACATAGCCAGTGACGTTAATATTAATAACAAAAAACAACAATTTGCCATCCAAGCATCATCCACCTCATCCATCCACATTTTTTTTGCGTTGAGAGGAGAAGTCAAATAGTTAAATGATATGTTATTTTGCCGGAATTTCCAACCTAACTTGAGGTTTAATAACCATCGATTTGGCTTCCAATCCAATGATTTAGACAGTTGAGGCATTCAATGTCTTTCATGGCTAGTGGTGATAAAGCTGAATATCCAAACACTGTGTTATTTTTCCAGAACAACCTAACACGAGGCTTAATAACCACAGATTTGGCTCCTAGACCAAATGGTTCAGACAGTCGAAGCCTTTGACGTTGTCTTTTGAGGTCCTTGTACATTTTTTGGGGAGTATGACTTGCATAGTTCAGGAACCATGTCACCCGTCCCAGAGCATGGATTGCTTAGTGTGGAGCCCATCTTAGATGGCTCGGTTCCAACTTTGGATGGGGAATTGAAAGATTTTACTGAGTGCCAAATTGATTTAGATGGATTTCTTTCAATCTCTTTAGACCTTGAGTTTATTTCTTTGGATGATGTAGTCCCGGTTTAGAGGAATTTTTTGCTGGAACATAGTTGTTGGTTAGTCATTATGGATTCTTCTGAACTTGCAATGTAGTTCTTTTCATGGTGCTGTTGCTGTTTTAGACTCGTCACTATTGCTCCCTAATCACTTAATCGAAATTTATTTTTCGAGTTAAGTGATTTTTTTGATTGTAACTGTAATAATGATTTTATTTTTCACTCTGCTAGTGCATGTATTCTTTTTTGTTTCTGAGCTTTATGGATGGCTACGTTGTGTTGTTTGACTTGATTGATTCACAATTATTTTCCGCGTGCATTCATAACAAATCTTTGTTTGTCACACGTCTTAAATTTTTTTTTTTCGTGTTCTTGTAATAAATCACGATTATTTTCCACGTGCGTTCATGACAAATCTTTGTTTCTCACACGTCTTAAATTTTTTTTTTTGTGTTCTTGTAATAAATCACGATGATTTTTCGCTTGCGTTCGTGACAAGTCTTTGCTTATCACACGTCTTAACGGTTTTTTCATGTTCTTGTAATAAATCATGATTATTTTCCGCTTGCGTTCGTGACAAATCTTTGTTTGTCACACATCTTAACGGTTTTTTCGTGTTCTTGTAATAAATCATGAATGATTTCCGCTTGCGTTCGTGACAAGTCTTTGCTTATCACACATCTTAACGGTTTTTTCATGTTCTTGTAATAAATCACGATTATTTTACGCGTGTGTTCATGACAAGTCTTTGCTTATCACACATCTTAACGGTTTTTTCGTGGTTTGTCCGTTTTTGTGATGAGTTCTTGTTTCTTCCAAACAATCATTGTGGTAGAAGTGGAGCCTACACTTTTATCACGTTCTAAGTATAGGTTTGGCTCAACCACTCCCTTCTTTTTGCATATATGTTTATCAATCTTGAGACTTCTTCCTCTGACTGCTGTAGTAGGAAGTGTGTATATGCAATCTCATAGTGTGTTGATGATGATAAAAGTGATGCATGAGTATATGAGATGAGAAATGATGTATGTAAGTGTAATGCTTATACTAAATATTAAGGGAGACATAAATAATCACAGCGGTTTGACCTTGAGGCTTGCGTTGAAAAATAATTTTTTACCATTTCGTGAAGTAATTTAGGGCAACAATGAGGAATTTTCTCCCTTCTGTTATTTATGAAAATGCATTTGTTTGTGGAACACTTCTAAAGTTCTGATATTTGTGTATCGAAAATAAGGGTGTGACCTTTTTGTCACACTTCTTTAAATTCTTTAAGAAATATTTCTTGTTAGCCAGAAAAATCCTCATCGAAGTATCTTTGTAGCAAGTTCTCTATATTCCAAGTATTGTCCACAGATTGCTTCGCATGCTACCATTGCCAACATTGCTCCCTGAACATTCATCTTGTTGACATCTATAGGGTTCAATAGAAGTTCATGAGTGATTATATATTTCTTCATCAGGGTCCTTCAATCTTTCACCCCTTCTCCAGTATCTAAAATCTCTCCCTCCTTGATGGTGGTCTTTAAGGGATGTCAACCTTCACTGCTCGCGCTCTTGCTACCTTTGAAGGAGTTATCTCTAGTGTTGAGCCATAGTTAGCTTTCTTGATTCATACTTCTCTTAAGATTGTTGCACTACCAGTTGTGAGTCTTTGTGAGCCACCAATTTTCTAACTTGTACTTGTCTTGCTAATTTCATTTCAACAATTAAACCTTCAATGTTTTTGAAATTTGGAGATGAAAATTTAATGGAGTATTCCGACACGTCATCCCGATGGGTCATTTGATTCATCTTTTTCTTTACTTCTTATTTGGTTCTTCTTGGTTACTTCTCTTCTTTTGTTTTCTATCATCCTTCCAGCCAACTACCTTCATCATCTTTGCTTGTCTTATGTACTGGTTGGCCCGAGAGAATAAGTCAGCTAATGATGTTGGCTGATCAAGTGATAATGACTCTTGGAGCTGGATAGAACGAGTTCCTTGGAGTATAGCTGCCACGACAACCCCTGGCTGCAACTCATGAATCTCCAAGGTTGCATTCCTAAATTGATCAATGTATTGATTCAAGCTTTTCCCTTCCCTTTGTCTCACACTGAGCAAGTAGGTGACATATTTCTTTCTCTTGCTGTTGATAATAAAGATGTTTATGAACTCCTTCTTCAATTGGTTGAAACAGGAGATTGGTGCCTTCTTTAATGCATAGAACCAGACGCGAGCTACATCTTTTAGTGTGATGGAGAATGCTCGACACATTATTGCATCCTCCTAGCCATATAGAAGCATGATAAACTCATAGTTTTGTATGTGCTCGTGCGGATCTTCTTTTCCTGAGAAGGTAGGGAGATGAAGCATCTTGAACTTTAGGGGAATAGGCTTTCCTATAACCTCCTTGGTGAAGGGGATTGCCCCTTCCTGTTGCTTCTTTTCTTTTGGTACTAGCATCTTTTGTTTCAGGATCCCTTCGACTATCTTTTGGATATCGACCATATTCCTTGTGTTTGCTATGGACTGGTTGTCTAGTTTCGCCTTCTGAGTGGGAGCTCTAGGAGCTTCCTTGCAAGTGTTATCCACCACTTTTTGGTATTGCTCCTTCTCGCTACGGGAATGACACATTCCTTCTTTTCTTACGTGGACTTCATGCCTCTCTTTACAAAATTGGGGACGAAAGTAGGGCTCTTGGGATTTAGGAACTTGCGGGTGGCGGTTCAATGGTTGTTCTTCCTCCGAGTCCTTTTGCCTTTCAGTAGCACCTCTTTTCTTGGTAAGTGCACGTGGAGGTGGAAGATGTTGGCCAGATGAGTTTTGTCATTGAGCATAGCCATTATCTCCTTTAGCATTCTCCTATTTTTCTTGTTTTCCTTTCTCAACTCCTCATAGTCATTGAGCAAAATCGTGGGGTTGTTGGTTCTTGAAGCACATGCTCTAGGAAGGATTCCTTGTGGTCCTTAAGGATTCAAGGGACTGTTGATGTCCTGAGCATCATCATTGTCATTGTAGTCGGCAAATTCGGATCTAGTCTTTGCCATCATGTTGGGCATCAAAGTACTGGAGTAACTCCGGAGAAGGTTCTGAGGAGTGCTTTAGGATAAGTCTTGATGAGTCCTCAGAGGTGGGCCTGACGAGTCCTCCGATGTAGGTCTTAAGGAATTCTCTGAGTTGAGTCCTAATGAGTCCTCTGGGGTAGGTCCTAAGGAGTTCTCCGAGTTGATTTCTGAGAGGTTCTCTGAGACAAATGGCTCCAAGGAATGACTTTGGGGAATGCTCTAGAGAAAAATTTTGAAACTGCTACGGAGAATATTCCTAAGAATTTCTCCGAGAGTTTCTCAAAAACAAACTCGTCAAGACCTCCTTAGCATGGAAAAGATCAAACTCTGAAATTGTTGAAATGGGAAAGAAAGTTGGAAGAAATCAAAGACAAAAAGTTATGAACGGTTGAAAACACAGCTTTTCGCTCGATTATCCACAGACGACGCCAATTGTTGTTGCCTCAATTCCGCAACATGAACAAAACAGATGAGCAGATGAATAGTAGATCACAAACAGTTTGAATCACTTTTAATCCTGTAAGAACAAAATCAAGTTAGTGTTTAGTTCGGTAGAACTTTAGATGTAAAGTATGAGTGTAGAAAATGTACTTTTGAAATGTGGTGGAAACTTCTATTTATAGAAGAAGAGTATGGACATATATGTAATTTTTATAAATATTCTTCTTTATGGCCTTCCGAATTTATTTAATGAGTTGGACTAAATGGGTCTGAGTTTATGTTACACCAGAAATTAAAACTTATTTATTAAATTAACCGTAGTTCATGCCAAAACTCAACTACACTGCAACCCTAGATTCAATTAATTTCCCATTTATCATAAAAAATGGATCAGTCAAGCCAATAGTTAAGGATGAAATATTAATATAGTATTGATGAAGGACGATAAGTGTCTATGTTATACTTTAGGGACTGCCTGCTGTAAAAAGCCAAATCTGAGAAAGGAATAATCATGCCTGTCGTTAGCAGCATCGCGTGCCTCGTGATTCAGGTTCCCTTTCATGCGAATCCGATGATTGGAGATCGGACGGTCCAGATTCTTCTCAGAATGATTGACAATCAGATCCTCTTTTGGCAATTTTAACGGCTCACGATGTGCTGGACAAAGTTGGAGCCTGGAAGCACACTCCTGAAACTCCAACCAAACAATATATATATATTTCAAGGTTAACTCCTTTGCGGTTTAGCCTATAATATAATTTTATATGAAGTTTTTGAGTTTTGAAAAACTCCTATGATATTCCTAACAAAAATAACAGAAGAGCTTTTTAAGGACAACAAATGAGCTTTTTTAAAAACTGTAAATAAATTTTTCAATGACCTCTGAGAGTACAAATGAGTTTTTTCAAAATTTAAAGACCCGAGATCAGATTACACTATAAATCAGGAACAACATAGAAATTAACTTTATTTTTTATATACATTGGCTTAGTTGGAATATGATTTTTTACTATTACAAACGACTTTAGCACACAAACCAGAATTATGAGTGTACAAAAATTAAAATACAGCCAATTCATAGCTCGAATATTAAATTAGACATTTTAAACTGAAAAATATAAATTATAAGTACAAATGTCAAATTATTAATAAATTGTTATTTCTAATGAATTGATACATGATAAATAATTAAAAAATATTCAAATATTCTAAATCTCATACTTGTATAACATATTTAAATGAAAATTTTATTCATAGTAAGTTATCAACAATGAGAGGTTGTGTATCACATTGATGATAAATTATAATTGATTGCAAAAAAAAAGATAATCATATAATTTGGGAACATGTATTTTTTATTTAATAATTTATGGCGATAAGTATGTCAGTTTCGATTAAGTATTTTATTTGTCAAAGAATAAGAACCGAATGAAAATAAAAACAACCGGTAATACTATATATATATACTCCCTCCGTCTTATATTGATACACAAATTTTTTTTTCACATAGATTAAGAAGGTTGGTTAAAATTATTAATTTTAGTATAATTTTTTAAAAATACCCTTATAACTATCCAATGAGAAGTTAATGATACAATTTATTATATATTTAAATATAAATAATTTAGTACAATATGACATAATTATTAATATTAAAAAAAAAATCTATAATTTAATACAAACTAAAAAAAATCTATTTTTATCAAACGAAAAAAAATATTTTTTATATAAAAAGAAAACTAGTTTTACCCCCAAACTAACAACCGGTTGGATATTAATGTTGTTGGAAGCAATTTGTGAATAAATTATTGTTATTATTATATTTATTAGTATTATAATCAATACGTAAGTTGCAAACGTGTGGGGTCGTCCACTTGTGGTGGCTTGAACTTCAACTCGACTCACCCGTTCTTTTTTGTCTTCTTTTGCTTGACCTTTAATTTGTCAAAGTTATTCAAATTTTGAGTCCATTCTATTATTATTTTATTTTATAAAAATAAATTATATTTTTATATTTATTTTAATATATAAATTTATTTTTTAATATTAATAATTATATGATATTTTATTATATATTTTTATTTAAATATATAATAAATTATATTATTAATTATTAATGAATAATTATAAAAATATTTTTTAAAAAAATTAATAAATTAATTAATTTTTTAATTAATATAAAAAAATATTATGACTTATTTTTATAAAATAGAAAAAATATTTCACTGTAATTTATATGAAACTCTTTTTTATTTTAAATAATTTTAGTGGTGCTTGTGTCTACATGCAATGATTCTAAATTTACTCGTCGGAAGTCCTCATTGCCGTACACTAAAATTCTGACATCTGCATTGAAGTGATCTAACTAGTTACCAATAAGTTACTTTAAAAAAAATGGTTTAAAAAAAGTTACATATGCGGCTCCACTGTTTGTTAAAATAAATTATTTTTAATATATTATATCGTTAAATTTAATTAAAATTTTATTATTAAATTTCAACCATCAAAATTATATAAAATATATAATGTTAAAAGTACGATAATTCTTCCTTTTCTATGTTTAATATGGTAGTTGGGTGCGTGGTCATTTTTTATGCCACGGCAAGACACACATCTATATTTGAAATTTGTTCTTCATATGTTGCGCTTCTTGTAGCCTGTGTGATGAGATTTAACTTACGAATAACCGAGTACACCATATCATCTATGAATGCCTTCAAATATTAGAAATTGTACATACTAGTAAAACAAACTCAGTAATAATTAAAGACCTCAAAACGTATACTTATTATTGAGTGTAACTTTATATAATAAAAAAATATCAATTTAAAAATAATAATATAATAAAATACAGTTAAATATACAATATATTAATTTAAATTATCAAAAATAAGCATTTGATAATGAGAGTAATAATATTTGAGAAGAATAGTATATCAAAACCCTAAACCAAATGAGAAATAGTCAACAGCAAAGAGCAGACAGAGGCCACAGCCTGATGGAGGCAAATGGCAGCAAAGTCTTCTTGTGATATTTCTGTTCTTTTTTCTATTCATAACTTTTTCAATTGACCTCTTATTTCGCTTTTTTTCTAAAGTCTTTTTAATTGCTTTCATTAAGAGTCGAATTAGTGATTTTTTACCACTGAAATTGATATTGTATTTTGCATTTTTTGACGTATATCGAAATCTCTTCTCTCTATTGGCCTTAATTCAAGTAGTCAAGGGTTTATATAATATGACTTCCTTTTTGTTTCATTCTCGTTTTGAGATTTATTGATATGAATTCTCACCGGTTCTCTAAAGAAGTTTTCTTCCCTCCTGGACCATACTAATTACCAAGAGAGTTTAACAAAAAGAAGAAAATTGCTATATAGAGGAATTAGCTCAACAATTACATATACTTTTTAGTTCAATTATATCATTTTACATTCAGAACAAATCTTTTGAGATGTGATCAAAAAATGTTTTAACAAATTTTACGTTTGAAAAAAATGTACCACTCACTTTTTTGGGTGTTTAATTTTCGTAAATTGAGTACTAAATAACACATGCAGATCGTAAATAATAAATTGTATAATAACAAAAATAGAGCAAATGACATATCTTTTGAAAATTACAATATGTTGAATATGTTAAACACTATATCAAACCGTTTATTTTGTTTTATGTATAATTTATCTAAGCTATCAATTTATAATTTGTTTTAGCTATCTACCTCTGTAATATACCAATTAATTTGGCATTAACAAACTTGTAAAATATTTTTGCCTAAAACTAAAGTAACAACACGTGATGTGAAAAGAAATATGCTCCATTTGTTTTGGTATTTCTCCAACGTTTCAGTTCATTTTGGTTCAACAGTTCTCCTGTTAGTGTTTATTTGAGTGGTTTGGGCAGGATGAAATGCCAACATTTAATTTTAAGCAATCATATTAAAATTATTTTTATATAGTTTTTCAATAAAAATATTTTTAAATCTACCATATAAATGATCTTGATATTAAAAAAATTCAAATAATATTTAAAAATTAACTGTCCTTGATCAACAGCAACCGCTTTAATGTCTACTCCAAACACTTAATGTCAAATATCAACTATTTCAACACCACCTCTAACGGCAATAAGAACAACACTAGCCGCAAATGTTGAGAGTTTAACCAAATAGAGCCATAAACATTGCATGATGCATTGCAAAAAGGTTCCTACTTCTCATTAAGGAAAATTTTTACCTAAAGAAAATTTTTTACCTAAATTTAATACATATTTTTATCTATATATTAAATTAATTGATAATTAACATATAAGACTATACTGTATTATTATAAAATTTGATTCATATTTTCACTTATAATCTCACATATCAATTATCAATTGATTTAGTGTTTGAGTGAAAATATATACTAACTTTAGACAAAAATTTTCCCTCATGCAACTCCTTTAAGCAAAAACTTCTTAAAAAAAAAAAACTCTCCCTTTTTTTATTTTCGTTAATCTCTCAACAAGGTTCAAATTTGAATTCAAAGTCAAATTCAAAATTCGTTAAAAAGAGTTATTTATTTTTTCCTGTACGTTTTGTGTTTCGAGAAAATGGACAGCTTCACAACCTTGAGTGTTGCTCTTGTTCCCTTCTCTCCTAACATGGCTGCATAAACGTACTCAACATTATTTTGCCAACCCGAACCACGTCGTCTATATATTCATTCTTCCCTACTAAGAGGTAGTGATGGACATTTTGGCCTAGTCTGTAGACGAGTTAGAGCCGGCCTAAAAACAGAGTCAGATTTGATCAATATTATTTTGTCCGTGGGTCAGGTTGGTCCGATTTTTTTAAATTAAATAAGACAGAATTTGGGTTTATAAAATAGTCCACTATATAATATATATAATTTTTTATATTATATATTTATAACACATTATTTTGATGTATTATGTGTTATAAATTAGTAAAAATGATACTAATTATAAATTTAAAAGTCGTTTAGTATTTATTAAAGTATAATTTATATAATAAATTATATTTTAAATTATATTTTGATTAAAGGTCATACCTTCAGCTCGGACCGACCCTACCTAGCCCAGTCGATTGGGCTGAAAATTTAGGCATGATCTCACCTGGCCCGACCCATGCCCAGAACTACTCGGAGGTGAGGGTTGCACTTAGAGCTAATAATAAATAATATCCATATTTTATGTTTTGAAAGATCACGATTTTGATTAAATATATACTCCTGTATTGAATTAATAGCTTTATATTTTTTTATAAATCATTTTATTTGTTTTTATTGAGAATTAAATTTTTGATTTTTTAATGTTAAATACAACTTTAGTAGCAATGAGTAATAAACTCATTGGTGTAAGTTCATTTCTTTTTGTCCATTCGAAAGTATAAGCTAATTTCTTATAAATAAAAGAGAAGTTGTTTGATATGATGTATAATATATTGCTTTTATTTGATTGAGACATTTTGTTAACATGATAAAATTTAGCTTTTCTCAAAAAGCAAATGTTGAGTTTAATTTAGTGAACGAGAATTTTATGAAAATAAATTTAAAGTTAATGTTTTTTATCAAATAAACTATTTTTTTAGTTTATATGACAAAAAATGTAACGGGTTACATTAAACACAAAGCAAATTTATTTTACCTTTTTTTTTTTTAATTTACCCCATAGAATAGCTTAAACATCATATGTTTGAGTTTCAAAACCTTAAATTGTTCACAAGAATTGATTAGATACTTCTCACGACCCAATTCAATCACGTAAAACTCAAATTGTAACTTAAAGTATTTATGTGGTAGTTTTTTATTGGCGGTAGATAACATATTTAGATGTTATAAATTTTTTAAAAAAGTTCTATTTTTCTATTTTTTTATAGAATCTACTTAATTTATCGAATCTGTTATATACCATTATCAATATATCGAAAACAAATACCACATATATTTTTGGTTCAATCACAATGCTTACTAGGATTGCCAAATCTTGTATACGGTGTGAAACTAGGAGGCTAAATTATTCATTCATTGATTGATTCTTAAAAATGCTAAGTATTATTTTGGATCAATGGAAAAAGAATTCATATTTCCTACTTCCTAGTTGTGTTCTATGCTAAATGGTGATGATGGCAATGAAGAAGAGAGTGACCCATTTTCAGAATTGGTCCACCTCCACTCACAATGTAACTTATGCCTCTGCCTTTGCACATTCTTCTTCTTCTTTTTCCTTTTTTTCCTCACACTTTTTTTCAAATTTTAGTGTTTGACAAAGAGTTGTGAAGCACTTGTTAATGATACCTTTCGTGGAGGATCGGTTTGGCAGCTGCATATCTTTTTTTTTTTGTTGTCTTCCTGTCTTATATGTCTGGCTTGTAATTTATCGTCTTGGTTTGATGTGTATATGCTTTTTTCATTTTTGGTTGGTCAAATATTTCCATTTAGCATTGCCACTACCCCTTGAATTTTATCCATTTAGTTAGGAATTGGAGTTGAACAAGTAGGTAGACTTTGAAAGATTTTCCAGTTAGGACTTGGAGATTTGATACGAGCATGGAGTTAGATACTGGATAGAGACTTGAAAAGAGCTTGAAAATTGGCATACAATCGACAAGTCATGGCCATTGTATGGTGATTCGTGGGGTCTCCCATATCTCAAAAACATGAGATTGTTGTGTTTTATTGATAGAAGATGATGGTAACCATCCAACAATTTCTTTCTTCCATTTTAAAATGACTTCATTTTAAAATGAGAACAAATATAATAAAAAACTCTAGAATGAGGACAGACTTTCTCCATTATAGAGTCAGAACAAACTTAAGATTAAATGAGATTTCTATAAGAATCAAAACAAATATATATATACTAACAAAGATGACTGTAAGATTGAGATCTGTAGTTTATAAGTAGATGATTTTTAAACAATTTTATTTAAATTATTCAAGTGTCCTAATGTAGACTTTTTTACAACTTTAAGTTGGGGGAAAAGAAATTGTTCCATGACTATGATGTGTTGGAAGCAAAGGACATATATATTTAATTGATACCATGCAATTGGTATCAAAGAAGATAGATAACCATCCATAAACCAACCCAACCGCTCCACTAAACCCTATCTCCATCTCTGTCTCTATGGAGCACTTTATAGTGGAGAAGAGAGAGAAGTGCCACACTAGTAAAAATAGGATACATACACCCCACCACAACCCATAATCAGTGCCAAGTGTCTCCATCATCAGCTCAGATCAACATACTTTTTGTGATTCATGAACATGGTGAAGGTAGAACTTGGGCTTGTAATTTTAGCCTTCATTGGTGCCGCTGACATCATTAGAATGACCATATTCCCTTGATGATGTGTTTTCTCCATAGACAAGACTACATGCAGTAACTTGCACACATAGTGGAGTTCAACCTGTAGTAGTACACGTCGACTTTTTGCATGGACTACGACCCAGAACTTTCGCATACTGAGTTACCGCACGCAAGAACTCTTATTTCGTCTAGTTTCTTCGAGTCAATGCGAGTTCTTCAATCTAAACAAATCGAAAAAGAAACCGACATATTTATTTGCATTTGTAAGAATGCAATCAAATTGAGTCGAACCAAACTAACTTTGCAGTGTCCACACTGAATTTATGAACAAAAAAATCTGAGTTCGAGTTTGAGCTGGAGCTCCACTCAAGCTTGACTCGTTTAAAATTTAGACTACAAGTTCCAACTCGTTAATTTAAATTTGTCACAAATTTATTTTGTTAACACACAAGCTAAATTTGTTTGTTAAGCAAATTTTCTTGTTCACCATCTATTTAATTAAAAGAAACTTTTCTTTTTCTTGATCAAGAAAGAGAGAGCGACATTAAGATAAGCTCTTATCAAAAGGCATATATAGTCAAATAAAGTTGGCTCAAGGGATTAACATTCAAGAATTCGAATCCACCAGCGCCATCCTGACCCTAAAATGGGACGTCTTCCAACACCTTAAACTTTTCTCAAAAGAGGGGGACAAAAGGATCAAAAGCCATATCAAGATGGATAATTTCAACAAATGGGTAAATCACAATGAAACTAATTTAAAAAATTACAAGCATAAAAAATATTCATCGCCAGTATACATCAACCAATGCAACAAATCAAATCACACCTGGTGTAATTATAAACCCTAATAAGAGTATCATTTACAAGGATACAGAGGACCATACATATAATCCTTGTTCAGAAGAGGGTCAAAGCAAAAACTGCAAACCTAGCACATAAACGAAGTGTTGAAAATTACTTTCGTCTTGCCATCAATATTCCGTACATATACAAAGACAGATAGAAATAGAGAGCAGGGAAGAGAAGGAAATATATAAGGTTAACAAGAAAACTCTAACCGATCTCATGACCAAAAGAATGTGCTCGGTGCTCTGCAGGCTCTGTTTTCCACCAGCGTCATTATGCAACTATGGTACCAATAAAACAATCCAATTTGAGGAAGTTATCCACTTGTAGCTCCTTGACACAACATTTTCACTTGTTGATGTTAATAATCTAAGAAACATCGATCTGTCACTGCTTTTTATCAACTAGAGCTCGTCCACAAAGAGCTAAGTCGGGATGCCAGTTTTGCACTCTTGTAGTCCTCCCTAAGCTGAATAAACCTGAATTGGAAGAAAAAAAAATGTCATCAGAAAATTAAGGCATAGAAGTAAAATATCATCGCTGACTGCAAGATAAAAAGTTCTCTCTCCTAGTGTTTGGATAACACAATTATTCCCAAACCACTTCCAACTAAATGAGAACAAGCTCATAAGGTCACGATGTTTGATGTCTTCACACAGCATTAGCATTTTAGAAAGGCTGCAAGAATGCTGTTCTAAAGAATGAGATTAGGAGAACAAGGTCACCATCTTGCAATTTGAAAAGCTCATGGCCTTAGTGAGAGAAACAAATAAAGGACCTTTGTAGCTCATTCCAACCACAATGAGATTAAAAAAAATTGGCTAAATTTAGTGGGTAGTTGGACTAAAGATTGCATTAAGCATGGACACGAACTGTAAATTATTTCTGTTTTGCCAGATGAAATGCAAAGCAATACTACAGATTGTACCTTTGTGCATCTTTACGGATACTGGGTGTACCCTCAAACAAAGTGGAAAGGCTTTCAGGAGCAACAATAAACACATTGGCCATTCTGCAAAAAGGGAAGAAAGAAGAGAGTCAACAGAGTAAAAAAATGGCAAATGAAAGAGATGCTATGTGGAAACTAATAAATATGTTCCAACTCACATGCCCAACAGTTCAAACTTTTCATCAACAGTAGGAGCATTAAAACTGCGGACGAATTCTCCATACTCAGTTATGTCACGCTTTAGCCGCAGTCCTCCACTGGGGAAGATCAAATTAAAAAAAATTAAATGACTTGTCAGCCATCCTTGGGAAGAAAAACTAAGAACCAAGAAAATAGTATGAACAAAAATTGTCCAATATAAACATTTCTGTCATTAGGAAGTTGAGAACTTGTTCCCTTTTGACCACAGAGGTGATTTCCTTGACCAGAGTAAAGAAGTGAGAACTTTCTGAGTTGAAAAAAATATATGCCAATTTTATTCATAAAAAAATTGTCTACTGTAGATATATCACTTATTTACTCCTCAAGTCTGGGGATTTAGTAAGTGAACCAAACAAGAAAATTTTTGCAAATCCCGAGAAGTTAATTTCTCAGGAAAAGAATCAGAAAATAAACTTCCTAGACAGTATACATCAGTGAACCAAGAGATGCCTTTATATTCTGGAAATGGCGCACAGCTCATATAAGTGGGACAAAAGAACCTGGGCCAACATCATAGATGCAGTCACCAATCATCCATGCACAGATAGAAAGAAGACTCTAAAAGTAAAGCTTTTGGCGTTTTGATGGTAAATTACCTGGGATTAAAGGTGAACTTCTGCCAATGATTAAGCAGCCCCTTATGTAAACGGTTACCCTAAAACAACAAATATCACCATGTAAATATTAAAAATATAAATGAAAATGTTCTCAACAATTAATATATTATAAAAGAAAGGAAATAATATTAATATTAGGGAAAAGTGATATCTATTATTGCCATCTGCAGGTAAATTAAATAGCCTAGAGCCACTACACAGTTTTAGGCAAAAACAGTTCATTCTCAATGACAGATAGCATAAACTCCAGCAAACTTCTCCCCAAAACAATTTTCAGGTATGAGATAGTATCAGAACATTCAATTTTGAACCAGTTATTGGAAAAATGACAGAAAAAATTCTGGCAAATAGTAGCGAACTAGTGGTTGGTTGATTACAAGGTAGATGCAAACAGGGGGAAAGGACAATAGGCCACAGCAACAGCATGGCCCCAATCAGGCGAGTCAAAATGATGATGACCAACACACATTGAAAACAAAGTTGGTTCAACACAGCAATTATCTACACAAGCATAATGATATCTCAGAAGAGTGGGAAAGGAAAAAAAAAAACGTACCAGTTCAGTTAGGAATGCTTGTTTGTTAAGTCCTTCTAATGCAGTGAATGCAGCTTCAAGGACACGTGAAAGGTATGCCACAACTCTATCCATCAGAATAGGAAAACTTATCAATATCAAGAATAACACACATTTCAATTTTCTGTTAACAAGATATGAAGCTGAATTTCCTATACATAACGAAAAATAAACGAATTCTTCTATTGTCACTATTTAAGGTCTAAAATCTTTGGTCATGTAAGAACTATAAATGGATTAATGGAACAAAATAATTGGAAACTTTGCACCCCTTTTGACCAAGAGACCAACTCTACACTGTTTGTATGGCTATCAAATATGAAATGAAGTTATTTATTTGCAACTAAAAATAAAAAAAATGAATGATTGATGAAAATAGTTGCACATGCTGCTAACAAATGATTGATGAAAATAGTTGCACAAGCTGCTAACTTAATTCCCAAATGCCAACCCAAATAAAATTATAATCGATTGCCTACAAGTTCAAAACAAGATAGCTAAGTAAGAATTACCTTGTACAAGCATTTGTTGGACGATGGTCAGGAGCAATGCCATCATCAGGTGACCTATAATATGTTGCCTTTTGTTCAGCTGATAGCAAACGTTCTACCTGCACAGCAATTTCAAAAAGTTGACCTCGAAAGTTAAAAGCAGCCTAGAGATGTGCAGGATGTGGAGTATGAAAAATTAGAAGAATAAAATTTTCTCTGTGGACATAGCAAAGAGACTAGAGGAAAGAGGACAGAGCAAAGCACCACATAATCTCCTCAGATCAAAGACATACTACAGGATGTACACCGTAGAGGCCAAGAGATAAGAAGTTCAGCACAAACCTCAGCTATAACAGTTTCAATGCATTGTTGAAGCCCTTTATAAGCAGCACCCTCTGCACTAGACATAGCGCTTGCCATTTCTTCACATGAAGCAGCATGTGCACCATCCACAGGTAGTAAAAGCCGAGATATAGAGTTTGCAAAATACTGCAGATAAAATTTCCAAACTAGTTTAGGTTCTCTAACACATGAGGCATTCTCTTGTTTGCTAATTAATTATAGTCCATATTATCCGAAAAACCAACATACTTGCTGAACAATAGCCACACTGCTTCCACAACGTTGTACAGCAACCATAAAAGATCTGAAACTACTCTCACCAGCAGCAGCAGCAGCTTCCGCCTATATATCAATCTCACTCAGTTATACCTTGCTAATTACACATCAATTTATCTGAAACTTGTCACAGACAAATCTAATAGAACAGAAAAGCAAAGGAAGGCATATAATCGGGTAATTACAGCTGAAGCAGCTGCAGCAGCCACTCTTCTACTCATACTTGTGCCCAGCACAAACCTTTCCCTCAAAGCTGCAGCTTCAGTCAAGCTGTCTCTTGCCCGTTCAAGTCCATCAGTTATATATTGCCCAACCTGCAATTTGTACAATATGAGTGATAATAAAATAATTTACTATTTACACTATTTAATTAAGAAACTTACTTGGTCTAGCAAGCAAGTGAAGACTGCCTTTACATTAGGTGCAAGAGTAGCAGGCTGAAGAAAAATATATTTTATGACAGTCAGGATCAATACAACATTTGAAGCTTTTGAAAGCTAAAAAGCAAAAAAGAATATAATCTATATCTGTATGGTTTTATGACCACCACTAATTTATGAGCCCATAAGATAAAGATCTTAACCACTATCAACAAATTCAAGCAAGGACAAATTATTGCAGAAGGAGAAATGGATGATAGAATAGAAAAAGAATGTTGAACAAAAAAGACCTAAAAAAGAAAGAAAAGAAAAACAAAATAGAGAGGAGAGAGAATGAGAATATAAAGAAAAACCAGGTAAGATGATAGAAGAAAATATGTTAAAAAGGATCGAGAATAGGATAATTAAAGACAGATTGAATTCTTTAGATTCATTGCAGACACTGCTGAGAAACACAATAGGATGCTCTTTTACTAGGTAGCTAATATAGAAAAAAAAAAAGGAAAAAAAAAACAAATGGCACTGGAACAAAACTGTGGTAAACCTCAGTAAAAAAAAAAAACTATGCTAAACCAAAGATATTCTCACAGAAACAAAATCCTAAATTTTATAATAGTTCTTTTAATATTCAAAACTAGAACTGAATTCAACCTCTGAATTTCTCTAGTTAGCTCCCCATCAAGGTAAAACAGGATTATTGCCAACCGGTCCAGAAGAGACTTCACTCTCTCCAGTTACAAACTTATACGTCCATTAGAGAATGAAGAGAAAGTGAGAGAAACAAAGATGTTTAGAAAAAACTTATGACACACTCTAGCACTAACACCCTATGTGTCAGAGGAACTAATCCCATAACCATAAATGAAACTTTACTGTTGCCATTCTTGCCACCAGCGCCTTGACTTCATGCTGGACTCAATTGTAACAAAAAGGAAAAAACAAGTTCATACTGAAAAAAAAAACCCCACACATTATATCAAGATTCCATAAAACTCAACCATAAGTTCCAAAACCATGAAAAGAAAAAGATAGTTGTTATCCTTTTCATAGAATGGAAAACAGACTCGAACAAGCAGTTTACATTAAATGATGACAATTTACATAATATATTGAATGCTAAATGACGAAACTGTATTAATAAGAAATATTACTTGAGATGAAAACAAAGTGCATCTAGACATTGCTTCCTCATTCCAACGCACGAATTCTGTTACAACCGTAACAGAAATCTGCTGATGGGGAGTCGCTATTGAGGCCCCCTTTGAGCGCCCAATTGTCCCCGATGACTCAGAGAGCTGCTGGCTCTCAGCAAGCAATTCTTCCATCTGCATAACATAACATGCAGCCTACTATCAGCAAAGGAAAATGAGCCATAAATTTGATCAAAGACAATGGAACCAAGGGATACCTTTGCTTGATATAATTGTCTAAGAGAAGCTTGCTCATGTTCAGGATATTCATCCTTGTGAGAAGAAAACAAAGACTCCGTAAGTCCTGAATCAAAGGAGGTGATTTCTATAAGGCACCAAAGAAAAGAAAGGAAAAAAAAAGCAGCAGTTGCCAACAGATTATATAGATAATAGGTTTACACTGCACAATTAAACCCATTAACTAGAATAAAACTGTGAGCTATATTAGAAATTCCTTACAGTTAACTAAATTATTATGGACAAAGATTAAGAAATTCTCATGGAAATTTGGCTCTGCAAATTATTATAAGCTGTATCTATACTACTGGTTTGAAATGATATCATATGGGGCATAATGTCTAAAACTTCCAGAATAGAAAAAGGTTAAAATTGAACAAATAGATCTTTATGCAGGAAGTTGTAGAGGTGCCAAACAGGATCTATCTTTTCATAACACCTTATCCACCAACAGCTACTTAGCTTCTACTGAAATACATTATCTCATAAATTCCATGACAAGAGCGTCTTTTTACTTTTCACTCCCCCAGTTATGGGTGTATAACAAAGGGTGAGGACCACAACCCTGACCTGCAGCTACGGTGTTAGTAGGCCCTATAGGATGAAGCCTGTCCTTTACTAGAAGCAGTCGGGTAAAAAAGATCTACCTCTATTTCTTCATTAGATAGCAACTATGCTTACTCTAATAGCAAAATTTGTTGACACTACTTTTTGCAAATTGACCAGGAATAGTTAATTCACTACCTTCAACATCCAAGTCACCACATCCCACAGCTCGGAGGTCTCTAGCAAGTTCCCGTGTCTTCTCATATGCCACTGCTAGCATTCTGAGATACTGAAACATCAAGAAAATGCATTTAGTCAATATCTGCTTTTTAACGTTAAACTGATCATAGACAAAAGGAAGCAGTTTGCCACCAATAATTCTACTCACCAACAAAAGTCCGCCTTCTTCCATAGGAGGCAAATTGACTAGAGATGGTTTCACCAACAACTTGTCCAAAAGTCCTGTAACTCTTTGTTCCAAAACTCGCTAGATGCAATTAGAAAACCAGTTACAAACATGTAATCAGACTAAATTTGGTGTGGCTTGTATGATTTTGAAAATAATAATTAAACCAGGCCAAAGATACTTAAGAAATTAACAGGTACCTGAACCAGAATTGACATGACATCATTAGGAGAAGGGAACACTGACATAATAATGGCTGCTTCTTTGCGAACAGTATCTGGGAGAGCCAAGTAAAAGAGAAGAACAAGAAGGTGAAGATAAGAATCCTCTCAAGGAATTCAACCTTTGTACAAGTGCAGGAACATCAACTCTGCCAAACCTGTGATCTCTTTGTACAAGGAAGAAAGCCCACGAGCAACATTGCTAGGACTAGGTTGGGAACCCTGATCTCCAATAACCAGTCTTGTGCCTGAATTCATGACTTCCACATCAATAAACATTGGACGTGTTGCCACATAATGTTGCATGGCACTAGTCCCCCTATTGAACTGCAACACAAGCATATAT
>CAODLS010672588.1:0-13812 GCA_948243855.1 Flueggea neowawraea | reverse complement strand
ACATCTTAGATGCATTTCATTTCAGGCTTTCATAATTCAGCTAAATACGTATCTAACAGAAGTCATCAACAGCTCCTATTCATCACATACGAAGATTGAAGTTGTCAAACACATCGATCAATCATGTCTAATCCAGCCTCCGACCTCATCTTCACCAGGTAACATGTTTCTAGTTTTTGGAGTCTCTAAACAATTTTTCATTTCTTCATTTGGTTCAGTTCATACTTGCTGATATGATTGATGCTTACTTCTCTGTTTTCATGTTCATGGTGTACTTCATCCATTACATTCTTTCCCATTTCTTTTTGTGATTGCTGATTCCATTTCTGGCTTAAATCTTTCTTCAACTTCTACTCAATTTAATACTCCTTTTAAGACTAGTTTGTTCTTTAAGTAAAACCAAGTTTATGCAATGTCCTGTTTAGAACTTCTTAAAACCGGCGGAATGAATTTGGCTACAAAATCTAATTTTGGATCGGTTTCGGTTTTCAAGTCTCAAACTTCTTGGATTCAACTAATGGGAGCGTTTAAAAGTAGTGATCTTGGAGTTCTTTTCTGCCATTAACGATTTCCTTCGATGGCTCAGAGCAGGGTAAGTTTGTGAAGCAGAAATAGGCTTATTTCCTCTGTAGAGCTGTTGTTGGTAATGGTGGGAAGCTTAAACCTCTGTTAACATGTACTGTTAACCGTTAAAATTATATTTTAAATTTATGTTTATCTTTGAAAGGTTAAATAAGTACAAAAATTTATTTATTTTAACCGTTCAGATTAAAAAAATACATTAATTCTGGTTTTCAGTCAGAATCACTTAATGAAGCCTTTTTTTCCCTATGTAGGTCTCTTTGAATAAATACTTGTACTCAATTCATTTTAATATGAATGAACCTATTCCCGTCCAAAAAACAAAATGAAGTTATTTTATTAAAATTTCTTGTTGAGCTATAAACACTTGGGCTAGACAAGAAAGCCTGTAGTTTACTTTTCATAAAATTTCCTTTTCTAGTAAAAAAAACAGTTTTTAAATATTTTTATTATTTTATTTTATTAAAATATAATAAGATAATTACTAATATTGTTTTCTGTTTATATTTTTAATTACTAATATTGTTTTCTGTTTATATTTTACTTTGATTTATAATATTTTATTTTTTAGATCATGATCCTACGTGTTTTTGCCTATTTAAAATAGGACTAGAGTTGAGTTGACTTAGGAATGAATTTTCGATCTTTCTGGAGACAAAGATATCATGGATTATGTCAAATTATAAGGATAATTCTATATCTTGACATTTATTAGGGTACCAAAAATGTTCTTACGGGCAGACCGAAGAGTAGAAACATATTCTTCAGATTTTTCCTTTATTATTTTCGTACTTGGTAGTTGTTTCACATTGATTTTTTTTTATTGGACCTTGTTTTACATTGAATTGGTATCAAAGGAAATCTTTGATTTAATTCGACATTTGTTTATTTGTTTTTAATGATGACAACTCAAACGTAAGACCTCCAAATTTCGATGTGCATAAAGTTTTACTGACTGTAATTGCAATATTAACAAACTTTCTACAATTGAAATACCAAGAAGCAAAGGTAATGGTGGCATTCATTGTTGCGATAATCGTATATGGCATGGCTTTATTACTTCATATCAGTCTTGTAGGACAAAACTCTGGTTTCTCCAAAGTTATGGGAAACTATACTCTGCTGTTTGGGGTTCTCGCAATTGTGCTGCTGCTGTTGAGGCTCGTACCGATCTTTGGTTGGATTGTTTTTGGCGTATGGGTTTGTTGGTTTGTGAGGGTAACATATTGTTTTCGTCATAAATTCAGTGAGTTGCGTCAACAGATCATCAACAAGTTTAATGAGTGGCAGTCATAGCTTGAATGATGGTTACTCAAATTGGCTGTAGTTCATGTTGTATTTGTAACTCCAGCTTGATTAAAAACTGCTTGGAATTGTTGTTGTATTTCTTGTTCAACTGTGCGCTTTGAGTTCAATATTTTGTACAATTAAAAAGAGTCCTCTGTGTATTGGTTTCTCAGTTCGAGAACGGAAAAATATTGGTTATATTTCGTAAAGCAAATACTTTTTTTGTTTTGTTTTTATTTTTTGAAAATTAAAAATATTTAGAAAATGTTTGTTAATAAATTTTTTAACATATTTTGTTGGAGAATTTTGCCAGGGAATGCCTTGGTTGAGTTTGTAGAGCGGAAACGAGTTGGAGTGAAGAGAGAAAATAACACCGCAACTTTTATAATGGTTCGGCCAACCATGCCTACGTCAACTACCTAAATCTCATTTAGGCTTTTCACTATAACTGAGATTGATTCCGGCTTAATTCAACAAAACCTTACACCAAGGTTGATTGCGGCTCACACCTCTAAACCCAACAAGGTTGATTACGGCTCACCCCTCTAAAGCCAACAAGATTAATTGTGGCTCACCCCTCTAAATCCAACAAGGTTGATTGCGGCTTAAACATCTAAAGCCTAAAAGGTTGATTACGACTCACCCCTCTAAAGCCTACCCAAGGTTGATTATGACTCAAACCTCTAAAGCCATTACAATGTTGTTTTCTATAGGTTCACAACAAACCTCTCTCACTCACAAAGTGTTTAGAAAAACAGTTTACAATAAATGAAAGTTCTATGCTAGAGTTGAGTATTTTATATTGATGCTTGAATCTTGATCTCTAGCTTGATTTGGTGTTTTTGAGTGAGGGGAATGATGAAAATGATTGAGACTTGAAAGCATATAATCATCCACGTTTTTCTTCCCTTCCTTGATATATTTATAGCCTTTCCAAGTGATATGACCGTTGGTGGAGATAAACTAGCCGTTGAAGTATGTTTCTGTCCGTTGCATCTGTCTGTGCCTCTCTCACGTACGTCACTTTATCCTCACGTACATCATCTGTAAATACTCCAGCTTACGTACATTTGTTTTTCATCTCACGTACGTTGATCATCTTTGAGCAAGCTTTGTGTATGTGAACTTATATCTGACGTATGTTAATTATAACACATGTACGTGAACTTTTTCTTACGTACGTGAAACGTGCTTCAGAGGGTTCCAGTGGCTTCTGCTTGTCTTCAGACCCTCTCTCACGTACGTGACACATTTCTGACGTACGTGAAGCACTTGCAGTGGCTTGTTTCATAACTCCGAGCTTTTTGACTTGTTTCTCTTCAAGTCAAACATTTTGCTTATCATCAAAACATAAAAAGGAACTTAATGTTGATCACCCTTGATCCAAAAATCTCCCCCTTTTTTATGATGGAAAAGCTTTGAAGAATATAAGCACTACATCAAGGCAACACAAATTTGGTCAAGGATTCCATCTTTGTCATTTTGTTAGCATCATGAAAATGTGAATGAAAAACAATTCTCCTCTTGCAAATAGATATATGAACATATTCAACACTTATATCCAATGGGTGTTTACCCTTTGGGTCAATTAACCACTTCTCAACATAGTTCAATCTTTCAAATGCCATTCGCACTTCTATTGCTTAATCCATACAATTTTCATTGGGATGAGTGAACCTTTAACACACTAGCAAGTTCGTCCTTGACTTGTGGGGTTACTAAAAGGATCACGATCGGTTCATTTATTGAAAAAATATCATCATGAGACTTTATCAAAAGAATTACGACCGATTCATTTATTGAAAAAATATCGTCGTAAGACTTTATCCCTTTTAGTTTTATGCATTTTCAAAATGCTCCCACTAGGTAAGCTCTATATAGGAACTCTCACTGGGTTCAAGTTCCATATAGAAACTCCCACTAGGATCAAAATCCCTATTCCAACTAGAAAATAGGAATATTGATCCCACTAAAGTCAGGATCAGGAATATCCGCATACGCTTGCAGTATATGAGATAAAAGTTGAATCGTTCCACGACCAAGTCGATGCATCCTTCTCGGAGAAAGAGATGAAAATCACTCAGATTGATGGATCGATCTCTTGAGATTTTAAAGCCTTGAATCATTCTAAGAATTTTCGATGCATCTCTTTCAAAGACAGAGAAAATGATCTTTTAGTTTAGATCGATCACTTTAGATTTTAAAACCAAAGGATGTAATCTACATTACCCAACTTTCTTCCTCATCATCTATCCTCTCTCTTTTCAAGAATTCTCTCACTCGGATGGAGTGATCCTAAGAGACTTAGTTCCTAAGTCTCAAGGAAAGTGAAATCTTTTTCACTTTTTTCCAGTTAAGAAATCTATTCCTTAGGAATGTTACTTCTTATAACTCGTCACTATGACAATTTCTCATTAACACACAACGAATGTGTCATTTCGACATAGCAGGGTGTCTAACACCTTTCACCTCATGGTCTTTTCAACCAAAGTATCGTGGATATTGACAATATAGCTCTTGGTTCAAGGTGGTTTAGGTCATACCATTGACCAATTCACAAACCATGAGATATAAAAGTAATGAACTTAGAGGGTATATGGATTTTGAACATTGTGGATTTCGTCATCATAGTTCTCACCATATTGAGGAGGGTTTTATGTCTCATCTCTGCTATGCATATTATCCTCAGGGTATAAGAACAAACAACTAATGTTCACTTTCGTTTCATCACTCAAAGCTTTGGACTCATCTTAAAGATGATCACGACTTTAGTCAATCCACAAAACTGTATTTGATTCTCATCTTGACTTACAAAAAGTAAGAATTAACTCGACTATTCTTACTTATGAGAAAACAAACAAATATGACCAAGCATTCCACAGTCATATATACAAAAGTGATGAAATGGTGGGCCTTAGCCTTACCCTCTCATTCTTTTTGATGTTAAACATCAAAAGTGAATTAATAGCAATGGGAATTCAGCTCTAAATGCCTTTCAAAATGGTTTCTACTCTCTAATTTTTCCTTTTTGCAATGCTCACAAATAGACAATCTGAACTTACACAATTGCTTATTACTCCCACTTAAGTTAATCGATGTACTCGATTTTGCAAAAGTGGTTGGTTTGCATGCATTAACTTCACAGAATCCCTTATGATCACGTGAAGCAGTAAGAATGAAAACTAGGTTTTCGATAGTTAGGTTCTTTACCTTAAATAAGAAACCACTCGTAGTGCTAAAGTAGTTACTCACTCAACACAGTCTAACAAATACCATTATTGTTAGAGCACGAATTGAAGGCAAACTTCAATAAGTTAGTGATAGAATTTATTGCAAGAAAAGGTTTGGCTTTTAAACAAGACTAGCTTACTTATGCCAATTCCTTAAACTCTCACTTTTGAGTTGTAACTTGCATACTCAACTTGTTCCACCTTAGAACTAGTTGATATTTAATGAAGTCACATTTAAACTTCATTACGAGGATCCTTGAAGTTGAACTAATTGTCACTTAATGAAGAAATTCAATTAAGAACAAGGTAACTCTTCTCACTTACATGAGTTTGAGTTACATACTCTCAAAGGTGAATATCTTCACATAAGATGTGCCTTTTGGTCATTAACATTTTACTTACAAAATGTCAACGTTGTTCATGTTCTAGGATTTCTTCAAAATTCTGTCTAGTCTCCACTTCTTAAAGACCTAGGTCTTTAAACCTTTTCCTTGTCTATATATTGGAATTTATCCAATAGAATAAGACATTGTCAAATTCCTCACGATCTCAAGCATGAGTTAATCGTGGATTAGGTACAACTCAATTTGCTCCTAACTTCTAGGTAAGAAGTGGATAACACATTTGGACCTCGTTCTTGATCAAACTATAACCAATATCACTAGCTCTCTAATCATATAGGCCTTTTGCTTTTACTCACATGATTAGGAAACTTGTAACAAGTATCAATATCGATGGTCAAAGACTGCGAGCTTAGTCAGTGTCTTGCTTACTAACTACTCTTTTAATGCAATTTGAAAAAACATTGCATCTTGATACTTGTAAACTAGCCAAGTGAATTCATCATCCTTCGTACTAACAAGATGATAAATGTAGTGGAATTCTCTAACTTCCACATCTCACGGACATTTCGGTCCAAAAAATGTATTGAGTGGTATCCTACTCCTATTTGAATTTGACCATAACCAAGTTCAATAGAGCACGTGCTTATGTTCATAGAGTACACGTTAGATTTTTATAATCTAGAATTTACAATTGTTGCCGCCTAAGCTTAACATAGCTCGATCATACAGTTTTGTATGGCTCGACATTAATCACCTTTTCCAAGCAGTAATTATCACAAATAATCATAACAAACAATAAGACATAGTTGCACACAAGCAGTTTCACATAGCAATACACATATATTTAGCATCCAACCAAAATTAAACTAATATAACCTCTTATTAAGCTTTGAATCGAAATGTACACTAGGTACACATTTATCATCTCAGTCATAATAATTAACCATACTATATTTAATTTCATAGACAGTAAATAATGATTGTTTGAATTCACTTTTAAAGTTCATTTGACTTAGGGAATCCATATTGGTCATCTCAATTATTAAAACAAATTCAATAATTGGGCAATAAATTTTAACATAAAATATTGCATATTAAATTAAGTTCAATCATCACAACAATAAGCCAAAACAATAAATGAAATCATAATCAAGTGTTGAACCAACATGCAATCCAAACAATCAGTACCAATGTTAATACACCGTTCGTTAATATTGGTCAGTATTAAAGCACAAATAACTCTAATTTATATCCTCAACTAATATGGCACTAAGTCGATATCTTTCGATTGGATACACAATGGACCTTTTCCAATGAGTTAGGATAGAATTCATAAGTGGTCTTACAAACTTATCGATAATTCTATTAATCATACGACCTTAAAGTGGTTCTCCCACTTCTCACGATCCCTATTCACGATCATGAATTAATATTGGACACGCCAATTTTAATACGTTTTCATCTTCTAAAATCTCTAAGTATCCATTGATGACACTTAGGGATCATATTTCTTATGAAATTCTAGAATGGACCAAAAACTTAGCCGATATCGATGATGAGAATTCATAATCTTTTATGAACTAATAAAACCATCATCACATTTGCACAATCAATACACAATTAACTATTCCCTTCACGACAACCACCATCCCAAAATACTCACTTCGGGAGTTATGCAAATTCTTCCTTAATTGACACTTCATTCGATGCAATATATTTTTACTTCATTCATTTATTTGTAATAAATTACAAATAAATCGAGTAGATACGTACTCACGTAGCACCCAAATAATTGAAATCAAATTTCAATTATCTAAATGAGAATCATATTAGCACGTTTCAAAACTAATTATTTTGAAAACTAATTTCTAAAATAATTCTTGGCAGAAAAATACAATTTCTCACAATTTTTTAGTACTATTAATACACCAATAAATTAGAAAAAAAAGTTTGAAAACAAAAAAAAAATGTGAAAAATATACCAAAAATCCCAAAAAAATCCAAATAATTATTCAGCTGGAAAAATTACAAAATTTGGTGGTTAGAACATGTGTCACGAGCAGGCACGCTCCGAAAGGAAGTTCCGCGCACTATCACGTGCCGCTGAAGTGTGTCACGCTCACCAACACGCATCCACGCGCTGCTTACTATTCTGGCCATGTGTTCCATCCAGGTGACGTCACGTGTCACAAACAGATTGTGTCACATGTAGGAATCACATGCTGCCACGTTTTGACGCCACATGCATCTACGTGTCGACGCGTCATTGGTGGACGTTCACACTAAGTCAACGTTGACTGCCTTGAAAAGCTGCCACGTGTCACAATGTGATTCGTCCACATGGCAATGATGTGGATGAAATCTCCAGATTGATCTGACACGTGTTGATCTATGAGTGGTCCACATCTTGGTAAATGTCACATTCTGATTGGTCCACATTTCGGTCAACTTTGACCGAATTAAAGCCTTCGCCAAGTGTCGGTTCTGAGTGGTGCGTGTGGCCGAATCAGAAATTGCCACATCATCATTCTTATTAGATAAATAAATTCATCTGTAAGTTTCTCACCCAGTATTTTTCGATCGTATTTTCGTCCATTTGACGACTTCACCGATGGAATTTCGCTACAAAACTTTGGCACTCAACGTTTTTGGGGTAGCTGATTTCAAATCTTTTGTCAGAATTTCAAAATTCCAACTTTCAGTTTTTGAATCGAGATGGACTCGAATGAAAATCCACGTTAGAGACACAAAGTCGAAAGCAATAAAAATACAGCAAGCATCTTAGATAGAGACCAACATGAATTTGGAACATATCTCTGAAATTATCAATGGGATCAGATACCAATGAAATAAATGACTACATTTTAACAGATAAATAATATATTTAGTAGGTTCGAGTTACCTACCTCGTTTTCAGCGGAAAGCCAACCAGACCAGCAGCGAACAACGGAGCTAGGGTCGAGTTTTGATGTTGATCTCGCGAGCAAACCACTGTCGAGTTATCGACGAGAGTGCTCGTCTATTTCGCAGTCTAGATGTCACGAGGATCGAGACCATCGACGAATGAAGGACGAGTGAAGCGAAAGGTGTGGCATGGATAAAGAAGGACCCCATCTCTTTTTCCTTTCCCCCTCTCACGTTGGTGGCCTCCAAAATGAAAGAATGAATTTTTTCATTCAATCATCACTTAATATAAGTGATAAATGGGCCTTATGGGCTTAGCCTAATAGGTTTGGCCCATGGCACCATCTCAATTGGGCTCGCCAATTGATTTTGGCTTATCGTCTCGGTTCACACCTTGAACGTCCGAGTTCGATTTACCTGTCATAGGCGGACCGCTTTTTCCAACACTTAATATGTATACCGAACAAAATTTCACACATCAAAACTATCAATCATAATTGTTTTATAATTTTAATATTTTAACAATTAAATTTTGTAATTATATGTATAATAATCTAGCTCAAGCAGAAGAATAGTCTTCCAAGGACTAGAAAATATATAATAAATTAATAAAAACGACGACGATAATCAATGCAATTGTCGTATTTTAAGATAAAAACGTTTCATATTTTCGTCCTTTGACTTAAAATGTTTAGTTCCCAATTCTTTATTCGATCAAATAATTTTATTTGATCAAATAGCATTATTTTCGACGTACAAACCAAATACTTCTTTGAATTTTCTATATTCAACGTAATCATCAAGGGCTACAACTGAATAAGACGGACTCTTCTTCCTTTAATAAATGGAATTAGATTTAATTTTTATATATGTAAAAGTTATAAAACTTGGTAGTAAAAATTTTGTCATCTACAGATGTTTCATTCGAATTATTAAGATATTAAAAACGTCAAACACCTATAAGTGTCTCAGAATATTTTTTTAAAAATATTTTATAATATTTGAAAGTAATACTTTGAAATGTATCAGAATTTAAGATTAATCATCATATTATATACAATATATGAATTCGATCAAAAAAGAAGATCAAAAGAGACTCTAAAATTTCTCCATTATTTTTTTTGAATTTTATGATAATTTATAAATTTTAAAATATTTGTTATATAATTAATTTTTATTAAACACATTAAATATACTTTATTATGTATAAATTTATTAATTAATTAAGGTGAGATAAATTCATTTAATATTCAATAGACATATTAGTTTTAATTTTATATTTAATTTGTAATTTTGTAAAAATTTATACTTTAAATAATGTTTTATATAAAATAAATAAGATATTTTTAAATTTATCATAAGAAATAATTTACAATTAAAGATAAAATTACAAGCCACTATCAATTATTACTATTATCATAAGATAAATTTTGATCTGTATAAATTATTTTATATAGATGCATTTTACAACAAAAAATATTAAAAAAATCATGCTATTTTTCGTCTAAACTATTTTGTTGAATAGAAAAAAAGTAATGGTTCAAAAAAAATTATAGAATTATATAACAATTATGATTGATTGTTTTTATGTGTCACCTTTTGTTCAGTATACATATTAAGTATATTATAATTTTATTAAATAGTTTTTTTGTTATGTCAATTCAATCAATTGGTCTTAAATTAGATTGAATAACATTTTTTCGTATTTGTGTATTTAAATTTTTATTTTATATAATTGATAATATAATTACATGTATTATTTATTTTATATGATTTAAATTTAATTAAATTTTAAATTATTTTTATTAATCATAAAATAAATAAAATAAAATACTATGTCCGTGCACCGCACGGGCTTCTAAACTAGTGTTATTGAGACCTAGAAACATCATCACCACTCTCTCTCTCCAATCCGGCTGCGAAGCCACCATGAGGAGGAGCACTATATCTGCATATAGTTAAATGAGAAATATAGTTACTTTCTGTAACAAAAACCAATGTCTATAGCAAGACTATCTCATTCTCAAGATTTCACATCGGAGCAAGAAGGCATATGAACATTGACGCAATGGAGCGACATGAATCACTACTTCCAGTAATAGAAAGGATAAATATATGGTTAATTTCTTATATCATCAAAAGACTCGTGCGCAAACACCACAAAAAACGGAACTGCAAGCTGATACATTGGATATATCCAAGCAAATGACAAGAAAAATTAAAAAAAAAAGAATTACCTGAATGCATTAAGATATGATGATATGGAAATTTAATTGCCATGTATGCATGCCATGTGTAAAGACAAGACAGGTGGCATGCATATGTGGCAAGTTTTTGCCTAGTAGGCACATTTTTTAGACAAAATGACCATATTGAAACCAAAAAATTCAGGTGTGACCGTTTAGTAGCAGTTTTTTTATTTTGTCACCAAATGTTAGCAACGTTGAAACTTTTGTGACCGTGGAAATTGTTAACTCCTGAGATTGATATCACGGGCCAGCGCACGTTCTTTCAAAGACTCTGGCTCATTGATACGTTGAGCTACAGGTACTATCGCCTCACCTGAAAGGAATGAAAAATACAATGAGTTATAATCGAGTTAATACATTTATCACATATTTCATTTTTAATTGTAAAATGCACACTGATTATCACAGATATACTAAACCAAGTTAACATGTGAAAAATGGAAATGGCATGGCTGAAGAATAAATATTTTTTTTTGCCGAAAAAAGGGGAGTCGGGGGCGACCAGTATGTAGCGTACATCTGTTGGGCGTGACCATGCAGGCGAATAAACCTCCCCGCTGCGGAATGTTCTCGAGGGTCATAGCTGACACCGGCAGCGGATTTGGGCCCGTGCACTAGTGTAGTCACCGTAACACCTCATCGATAACAAGCAGTAGAGACCTGATCAACTCAACATTGTGAGAGTAAACCCGAACGGATTCGAACCCACAACCTCACGCTGAGGACAACATACTCTCACCACTCGACTACCTCTCAAGGGGTAAAAAATAAATAATTCAACTTCAACCAGGTTAGCATGTTAGCCTTTTTGAAGGACATCTTTCATATTATACTTGAAACACTGGACAAAAATTCTAATGTGAATGATGTATTTGCTCTAGCTCGAAGAAAGACATCAAATGAGTTACTATACTTGGAGTCATCATAGCATGGCAAGGTGTAGAAAGGCCTGACAGCCAGAGGAAACCGGTGAAGAATGTAAAACGCAGTACCGTACCTGCAATCAACAGAAAACATTCAGTTAATATGCATGTACAACAGCTGAAACAGAACGCAGTGGTGAATCAATAAGGGAAAAACAATATGTTTAATTTAATTCTCAAGAACTAGCTGACCCAGTTTTCTCTCTGCTTCTGCATTCAAGTCTCCATATGGATCAATTTTTATGCCAACTTCCTGCATAAATGTGTCGAATGTAATACAAATTTGTGCGATAAAAGAGACACAAGATTCATGTGGAGAGTACCAAATCAAAGAGCTTAAATGAGTGATTAATGGTATTTCTTCATCTCCTTTTTCTTTACTTTCTCTCAAGCCTCTTCACTATTTAATATCCAAAATTTTGACATTGCAAACGTCCTAGTGAAAAAGAAGAATCCATTGGTTGGTAATTACATAAGTTTCAGTGTTATCTTTCCTAAATTATTTAATTCATGGCAATTATTTTATGATTTATTTATTTATTTTATCTTGGTTCTTAACATTCAAGGTTGCAATTTTACGGGTCCCGAATACTCGAAACCAATTTATTTAGATAGCCATCTTTCCAAATGTCTCATATTTTAAGTAAGATTTTATTTTGATGCAATTTGCGATTGGTGTGTTGGATTGCTTGGTGAATTTCTTTCCTAATTTCTTTTTTAACATATGTGGCTGGAGAGGATGATGTAGTTTACTCCCTCCTTTTAGTGTTTCTTTTTTTAATTTTTTTTATCAAAATAAGTGACATTTTACAAAATCAAGAAAGTTTTAAACATAATTTTCTAAATATACTCTTATAGTTAATGACTTACAATACATAATTTATATTTTTAAAGAATTATTAATAGGAATAATTTAGTAAATTAGTACTATAGTTAATTTACTCCAATATTTTTTTAATATGTGCACTACAATCTTAAAAAAACACTTATTCTAAAAAAGGAGTATTTAAAATGTTTGGATGGTCATTGTTTTTTAACACATATGTATTACGAATCGCAATCGGTGTTTTCTTTTATTGGTTAACCATTATTTGGTTAATTGTCTTTTCTTTTAATCATGTGGCAACTAGCTGAGAAGTAGATGTGGGTTTACAAGCATAATGCTCTTATCGGCTATCAACGAGTGACATTTTTTTACGCTGTGGTTTTTGGGTAAAAGGGGATTGGCTTCTAAAACTTGTTTGCTTGGTGAACAACCTGACCTCAGAAACATAGTGTTCTGGTTTCCATGAATGCATCTAGGTGTGCAGTGCCAAATTCAAATCAAGTTAAAGACTACATTTTTTTCCTTTTTTTTTTGACAAGTCATTTTATTTGCTCCACTGAGAATTAAACTATCGACCTCTTAGTGCTGAAATAATTCTAGTATCAATGGTGAAATAGAATCCAGATATATGGAAGTGTTTGACTATTGGACTGAATTTGATGCACTGCCTACAAATCTTCCAAATCTTAGTGAGAGATTGAGCATGTTTTGCTAATTTCTGATTAGAGGATGAGTGTTCTTGGTGGACTTTGTTACCATCGGAAATGTTGTGGTTTTATATAATAGCAGAAACTAATTTTCTTCTATTTCATGCTCTATTCAAAGCCGGTCTGATTTGAATAAAACTCAAGTTTTAGTATTTTAATTATAAGTGGATAGGAACTAATTGGATCATTTGGCTCATATTTTATATTAAGGCTTCATTAGGAATGTATTTTTTATACGCGAAATACAAATCCAAGCAGACGTGATTCCACATCTTTGTTTTCTGGGACCAATTTAATAATACCAAACATTGTTTATGTTTTATAACTCCTTAATCAAATTGAAACACACAAATAGTAGTGGAGATTATGAAACATAGATTAATAATTCAAGAGATTATAAGATAAAAATTTAATATAGTTGGATGTATAATAATAAATAGTTTAGGGGTTGACGATGTAGATTTGATAATTTATAAGGGAAATAGTACAAAATTAGGCAATCACATGATAGTAGTTAATAATCCCCATGTGAGCAACAGCATAGATTCTGGCGGGACACTCCAAAAACCCCATCGTTCTGTTTTAACTTTCCCGCCATAGCAAAATATGAAACTCACAGTAACTTGAAAACTTCCGTTTTTCTCTTTTCCCGGGTTCTCTTCCCACCACTCCAAAGCTCCCCAATTTCAATACCCTCCTCCATTTTCACTCTCTCACTTCAAAGCGTCCTTCACTTCTCTCTCTCTCTCTCTCTCTCTCT
>CAODLS010672514.1:0-24868 GCA_948243855.1 Flueggea neowawraea | reverse complement strand
AAGCTCGATTGAGTGGATGAATGGAATGTTGACTAAGTCAAAATATGTGATTCCTCACGTACGAGTCGATAGTGAGTTTCAGTCAGAGGACACAAACATCACCATTGTATGAAAGCTACTTGTGACATTGATCCATGAAGTCCTTTCATAACTGGCCAGTCCAATAGGTGTTCCCTAATATGTATCTATGTTCTAAGTGATATCCCATATCCATAATCAGTAAAACATGATTATCCTTTTAGCAACATACTAACCTTGGCTTGTCATCATTCCCATGATAACAATCGATTACGGACTTTTAGAATAGCATTCTTTTTAACTTATGGTTTTACTATCAACTCACACTCGATGACATAAGAAAAAACTATTCATGGAAGTTTTATTGTCATAAACAATATAATATTTCATAGATATGAAATAAAATACCTCTTTAACAAATAATAAATGTAATGACAATGTATATCAACGATTGGACTAGAGCACAAAACTAACAGAGAATTGTGCATGAATTTGATTAAGTGTTTTATCATTTCATATATCTCTTACAATTGCTATCATGCTTTACACCCATGAAAGATGTCCAGACTTGCTGATATATTGATACAAAGCACGTTATGCCTACGCAAGTCATATTGATCATGATGAAAATGGCATTAAGGCACATTAATCTCTATACAAGGCACATAGATCATCCATTCTAGAAGTGCAAAGTATCAAATGATCATTAACGCACGTTACACAATGTTCAACACACGTTATTAGAGTTGTTGAATGATACAAGGCTAGTTTTAGAGCAAAAGGTGAAACCTTTGAAGAAATGTTCAATGCTCGTTACAAATGGTGCATCACACGTTGATGGGGTCAGATGAGGACAAAGCCAAGATGCTCCTCAGGATTTGAAATTGAATATTTTCTAACATGATGACCTAGATTAAATGTTCGATCTTGAAATCAAAGTCGACAACGCACCTTGAAGAGTGTGCAACGCAAGTTGAAGAATCAGTGGCTGAAATGTGCATATTCTACAAGAAAGAACAACACATATTGAACAAACCACAAGCCACATTGATGATAATCCATTCAAGGTTGTGGCCTATCAATTCACGCAAAAACTCAATGGTACAAAGTACAACACACGTAAAGGGAGATACAATGCACAACTATATTCTTTCAAGTAGCTATAAATAGGCGTCTAAGGTGAAAAGGAAAAAAAGAGAGATACCTTAGCCAAGAATTTGTAATCATTTTATCTCTCACTTCTATATTTCTAACCCATTTGGGCTATTTACTTGCTATCTTACTGTTGGGTTTGAGCGAGCTTTAATCTGATATACACTTGGCTTAAATTTGTGACCAGTAAGGTTGGGGTAGATAGGTTTTCTTGTTGTGCCTTAGAAAAACAAGAGTGTTTGCTAGTGAGCCTTAGAAAACTAGAGTTCAGTTTGTTTGTTGATCCCGCAAAAACAATTGGTTCGATTTCCTACTTGATCCAACAAAAACTAGAGGTCAGGTTTGCTAGTTGAGCCCATAGAAACTAGTGGATAAGGTTTTCTAGTTGAGCCTGGAAAAAACTAGGGAAACAGTTTTCATGTTGAGCCCACAAAAACAAGGTGTAAATGTTTTCTTGTTAATCCTGCAAAAACAAGGTGCAACAATTTTCCTCCACCCGCAAGTGAGGAATAATCTTTAATGGATTGAACTCTCTAGTTGAGCTAGAGGAGTGAACGTAGGTCAAGGAGGACCGAATCACTATAAATCAAATTTGTCATCTCTTTCCTTATTCTCTCTTATTTAATTGCTTTGCATTGCATTTGATTTACATTGTTGTATATGGATTGGATCTTTAGAGCTTCCACATTTACTTTGTTACTTGTTTTAATTTGCAAAAGATTTTCAACAAAGTTTTAAGTTACTAAAAATCGAATTTACTCCCCTATTGGATTGCCATTCCATTGCCCCCTACTGGGACTTTCACGGATTGAAATTCACTCTCTAACTAGAGTAAGGGTTGTCGGTGTACTATGCATGTCACATACATTAGAATTATTAACTCAAGCATTTTGAGTTTATTTCAACCTTTCCCATAAACACGCAACCTTTGGACAGTACAAACTTATCAGCCTAAAAAACAAGCCTGAAGCCAAACTTGTTCAACAAACTATCCGAAACTAGATTCTTCCTCACTTCTGGCACATAATAAACATTAGTAAGAGTAACAATTTTTCTTCAAGTGAATTTCTACTCTACATTTCCTATGCCTTTGACATGAATAGTAGCAACATTCCCTATGTAAGCCAATATTTTCATTTGCTGCCTTCATGGCTTGGAGAACTTCATGTTTTTGCAAACATGTCGAGTAGCTCCTAAATCAATCCACAAACACGTCATGTTCAATAAGATTGATCTCATAGATCACAACAATCAATTTGTCATTGTCATTGCCAGCAACACTAGAGCAACATGCTTTCCTTTCTCCTTCTTTTTATTCTGGAAGAGACATTTAGATTGCAGTTGCCTTCTTTTCCTTAGAATTGGAAAGTTACTTTCTTCTTCTTTTCGTTCTGATTCTGGTTCTTTGATTTTTCGGCACCACAAGCCTTGTTAGGCCTTTTGTTTGAAGGTTTTCTGGATTGGTACATGCAGTTTGGAAAATTTCTGAGCGTTTCAACTCCTTTTGTTCTTCCTACATGCAACATTTCTCTTTTATACGAAGATGGTTAGCAAGATCATCAAGAGAAATATCCTCTTTTTTATGTTTCAGAGTTTGTACTCTTTCTAGGAAGGTGGCAATTTATAAATTATGAAATACATAATAATAGTTTCATCCATTTTCAGATTATGTTGTGAAAAAATGATTAAGAATCATTTTCAGTTCATGAAATTGCTGCATAACAGATCTACCATCAACGATTCTGAAATTGTTAAAATTAGAGCAAGAAATTTCTTACTGGTTGCATCCTCTTGCATGTACCTTGCCTCCAACTTTTCCCACAATTCCTTGGCAAATGGAATGTTGTAGCATAGATCAAAACAGTCACTTATTACATTTATTATGTGGCACTACACTACAGGTGTAGTCATCAGTATCCCACTTTGGCCACTTCCTTGTCTCAACAACAATCTCGTTTTCAGTCTCCTCTGGCCTTGGAGTGTTCAGGACATACACCAAATAAAAAGACACCAATAGAAAGTGAACATGTATTTGCCAATAGAGAATTTTTTCTCCATCAAAGCAATCTAGCTTGTTGATGTTAGCAACCATGTCCTTGATTGAAGCCATTATTGTAGTACACCAAATTAAACTTTAAATTGTTAGAACCAGAACTGAGAGTAACAAAAAGGCTTCAAGGCGTGTAACAAATGTTACTCTTTTCTAAAGGTTAATTTGCTCTTTATATTGCAACGAGATTCCATAAACTCTTTAGAATACAATGAAGTTTAGAATACAATGAAGCACCTAACTGCACCTTACAATAGTGAAGTTACAACTAGACTACTTTGATATGCGTGAAGAGAGAATTGATGAAAACTTAAAATTGTTTTCTGCAGTTAAACTATACCAAGGAAGCTCTATTTATAAGGGGGTTGGAGATTGCTTTTCAGATTAAGATCATGACAGATAAAAAAAATATTTATCACGATAGTAATCTAATAAAATCCAAATAAAATCAAAACAATTTCATCTTGAAAAATTGGACCAAAAATCTAGAAAATAACATATTTACTTAGAGATAAATCAATCATGATTTTGAAAACATCTAACAAGAGTAAAAAGAAAAATGAAAAAAACTCCCTATCCAAGCCACATCTACGTACTTTTGGAGTGAAATGCGTTGTTTTGTTCGGAAAACAGTTTTTTATTTTCTGTTTCCTATTTTCTGTTATGTTTTTATTTTTTAAAAATTAAATAGTATTTAGAATATGTATTCTCATAAAACATATTAATTTTGAACAACTTTTTATTTTTTTTTTTTTATGTTTGCTAAACTAACCATATCAATCTTCCATGGTTGGCACTCCAACCTGCTTATAAATTGGCAGGCCTGGAAGGTGAGTAACCTACATGCTACAACTATACTCATTCAGGTAACTGTTTATGCTTGAGTAACCTGCTTTCACTTTCATAACTCATTATCTTATTCTCTTGGTGCTTACTGATACAGTGCAGGATTCTAAGTAGTTTCACTTATGGACAAATACACTTTAGTCGACGAAACCACATGGCTTCACTCCATCAAAATAGAGCTTGCAGCGGCGACTGCGCCGCAAATATCAAACTGGAGTATCTGTAGGATACCCAATAAGCTTCGGTCTGTGAACAAGGATGCGTACACCCCCGAGTCCTTTCCGTCGGCCCTGCTCACCATGGAAAGGATGAACTTCGCAGCATGGAGAAGCAGAAATTACAGTATGCGTAATCGCTTTTTGGTAGATCAGTTCAAAACACTATTGCAGCTTTTGATCACTGTGCCAAGTCTATTTTAGACCTTCTTCACGAGATCCGAGGCTGCTTTGAAGAATCTGTGATAGGTGGTTTGGAAGATAATGATCTTGCCAAAATTATGTTGATTGATGGCTGCTTCATACTCGAACTCTTACTGAGGTATGCTTCTGGTCGTGGTCAAGAATTTCGAAATGATCCCATTTTCACTACTTCTTGGATGATCCATTCCTTGCAGCGCGACTTGGTGCTACTAGAGAACCAGATTCCATTTATCGTTCTTGATCAGTTGTATCACATTTTTCGGCAGAGCGTTCCTGACTTGTCGACTCCGCTCAATGAGCTTGCTCTCAATTTCTTCAAATTGCCATTAAATTTGAGAATCACTGAGGAACATAATCAGATAAGTTGTGCCCACTTGCTGGACCTTATTAACAAGTGCTATAAACCTGCTTCTCAGAGAGCTGCTTCCCGGGTATCAGTAAAAAGGGTAGCGCCGGAACCCATAGAATCTGCAACGTTTCTCCTTGTGGCTGGTATTCGTTTTCGATCAGCTGATAATCCATTTAAAGGTCTATTGGATCTTGAATTTTCCCAAGGTGTACCCAGAGTCCCAAAATTCATCATCAACGATCTGACAGTGGCACTATTCACTAACCTTGTTGCTTTCGAGCAATGCTGCCGCGGGGATGCAGTACAGTACATTTCGTCTTATATCATTCTAATGGATCTGCTCCTCAACACAGCAACAGATGCTGAACTGCTCGATCACATGAGGATAATCAAGAACAATTTGGGAAGCTATATAGATCTCTCAATATTCCTGAAGGATCTAAGCAGGCAGATTTTTCTAAGGGAGTTCTATTTTGAAGATTTATGTCAGAAAGTGATGGTATACTATAATACACCGTGGATGAGATACAGGCCACTTCTGCTGGAACATTATTTCAAATCTCCGTGGACATCTATTGCTGTTCTTGCTGGATCTCTGCTTCTAGTACTTACACATACAAACTTTCATCTCAATACTGGCTTACAGAATTATCAAGAAAATTGATATGGCTTGATCCTGTTAGGTCTTTCAAGTTCAATTATGTATCAATTCTTGTGAAAGTTAACATAGAAAATTTGTACTTCCTTAACATAGAAAACTTGTACTTCCGTTTTGGTTAGAGCTAAGTTGAGAGGGAAATGAAAACTTTCTTTTGAAGTGCCAAGTTCTATTCTTTGATAAATGGAATCTTCCCACTAATTCAACTCATTAACTTCACTAATTGAGAGGTTAACTTCCATGGCAATTAATGGTGAAGAAAAAAGTATTCTGAATCCAAGTAAGGCAAGGAGGCAAACAATGAAGATAAAGTTATTGGCTTCCGGTCAAGAAACAAATCATAGCTTGTTTTTTCTTTTTGCTTTTTTTGTTATTGTCCCAAGCCTTGCATCTCGTTCCTTGCCAATAAAAAATGGAGGAAGTGAGGGAAAAACAAGAGCGAAAAGAGAGGAATCAAAAAGAAGAAAGGGGAAGAGAGAGAGAGAGGAATAAAAAATAAGTAGGAATGCCAACTGATAAAATATGGGCAAATTAAATCTGAAAAATGGTGAAGCTAGATTTGCTTGCTGATTGCCTAATTGTAATTATGGTGTTGGCTGTTGAATAATAAGAATCCTTTTTAAGCTGACGAGTACAAGGCTTGTTCTTTCTTTGCTTACATGAAAAGTAAGGTACTTGGTATTTAGACATTAGACAAAATGAAAATTCTTGTCTTGTGATTTTGTTGCAGACAGAATCATGGCTTTCTGGGAAATGCTTAGTTGCATCAGTGTTAGGACTAGGATAATCCAACTACACTGTTAAATTATACATCTTCGCCATTCCTTAGATTTGATCTGTGTTTCTTTATCCATTTAGTCTTTTGAATCCAACTTTTTTTTACAATATTTTACTTCCTCCGTCTCATAAAGATATGTCATAATGTTTTTTCACAAAGATTAAGAAAATTAGGTAGATATGGCATAATATTTTTTCACAAAGATTAAGAAAATTAGATAGAGTTATTAATTTTAATAGAGAATTTCAAAAATATCCTTATAACATTCCAATGAGTAATTAATAATATAATTTATTATGCATTTAAGTAGGGACAATATTGTATAATTAAAATAATTATTAATATTGAAAAGAAAATAAATTTATAATTTAGAAAAAACTAAAAAAAATAATTTATATTTATGAAACGGAATAAATATTTATTATTATCAAAAATCTAACTTTTGATTTTTGAAACGATTCCTGAAAATCCGAACTTTCGATATTTTCAAAATGACTGACACTTTTTAGGTATAAATCCATTGCTATTGCCGAGGTCACTAGTTCAAACTGTTCTTATGTGATTAAATAGAACTAAAATTTTCACCAATGAACGTTGAAGAAAGGCCATTGATCATCATGTAAAAGTTACATCTAAATCTCTACTTTCGTAACATTTTAATGCTTACAATCGCAATATTAACAGATCTTAAATTTTTTAACTCTGTCAGGCATTTTAAAAGTCTTTTACTGCTAATTTTTGCCCAACCGTTGAAGTACTCTGAGATCATAAGTCACTAATATCAACATTTATGTATCAAATAGTTTGTATGTACTTGTCAAAAAAAAAAGTATGTATGCAGACCATATTGTTGTCTTATCTAGAAGACAGGTCTGAAACCACATTTCCCTGGTTTATTGCAATTTGAATTTTTTTTAATACACTATTTAAATCGAAAAATGCTAACTGTATATCTTGCTCCACATATCAATGGAAAAAATAGTTTTGGATATAAGTTTGTATTTGTATTCAGCTATAAATGATATGTGCAATTTGCTTTGAATGTTTGTACTTTATATTACTCGATTTTGTCTTGTTGTCATTGTAATTATATATCTTTGTTATTATATTATGTTGCTCTAAATGCTTGGCCACCATTTGCATGATCTAGTGCATGATTGTGAGCTCAAGGGAATAGAAATTGGGGATGCAAAGAACATAATATAACACATAGTCAAACTGCTTAGAGATAGATACAATTTCTATGTGCAGTTTCTACAAGAGAGTGCTCAGAGAAGGTCTAACAACTAAGAATTCTCATAAATGTTCAATTGACATAGAGATATAGTCAATTATTGTGATAAATAGGCATGTTAAGTCTTAGAGATAAGGTAATGAGTATCAAAGAAAAATTCCACTGTGACATAATTTGACAACATAGTTAGGATAATATAACTGGAAATTACATTGGTAAGGTTAACTTGGTGTTTTAGCTGTTTTATTTTATTATTGTTTGCTTACTTTCTTCTTTTGTTTGTTTTGTTAATTTATTTATTTATTTATATTTCTTACTTTAAGTTATTTTCGATTGCCTAGCTTAGAGATTGGGTGAGAGTTTTGATAGTTAAATACTTGTCCTTGTAGGATCGACACTTGAATTCACTGTCCACTATACTTACTAGGATTTCTGCGTACCAATAGAGATTTGCATTTGAGCCTCTATTCGTTGTTAATGTTATAGTTGTATTCAACATTCAAGTTTACGTTCGACATTGTTATTGATTTTTTCCGTTAAACTTACTATTCATTCATTTTCAAGAATTCATTTCCATGAAAAACATTGTTCTCTCTCAATTTCGTGTCTGCAGATCTAATTAACTTCTTTTTTTACAAGTCATTTTATCTGTTTTCATCAAAAATCAAACTTTCCAATATTTGGCACTATAATTGATTTAGTACGAATGAGCCATTGGTATTCAATTAAATTCTTAGAAGACTGATAAGGATAAATCACATTTGAATGTTCAAACAGTTTTGAATGTTTTCCAGACAGGTCGATTGTTATCTAGCAGGTGTTTGAGTATACACTGCACCTTCTATATTAGTGCATCTGTAATCATTGTTTTCTGTAATTTTGAACAACTTCAATATGGTAATTATGTAGCATTCACATCATGGTATCAGAGCTACACAAGGTTTAACATCCACTCTTGATCCATGGAAAAATCCACTTCCAGTTCACCAGTTTCGGCTTCACAGCCACCTCAGACTTCTTCTTTCCTCCTACCTTCTATACCAAATATCAATAGCCAAGTCACAACCAAATTGACCCCTACTAACTATCTCATGTGGCAGACCCAATTCACTCCTCTTCTACGTGGTTTCAGTCTTATTCATCATATTGACTTTTCCACAACTCCACCCTCTCCCACTCTTGCCACAAACGAACCAAACCCGGCTTACAATGATTGGTATTGCAAAGACAAGCTTGTGCTAAGTTGGATATTCAATTCATTATCTGACAGAATGGTTCCACAGGTTGTTGGTATCAACTCAGCAAAGGAAGCTTGGCAACGTCTAGCGACGGTTTACGCCTCTGGCTCCAAAACACAAGTTTGTCAACTTAAGGCTCAATTGCATCATCTTACTCGACAAAATGATGATATCTGCACCTACATGAACCGGGCCAAAACACTTTTTGACCAGCTTGTTGCTCTTCAACATCCCTTTTCAGAAGATGACCTTGTTGATGCAATTCTTAGTGGCCTTGGAACAGCCTAAAGGCCCTTTGTTCGTAATATTGAATATCGCCTCACTCCCATCTCTTTTGATGACCTCTTTGGTCTACTACTTAGTGAAGAGTTCCAATTGAAAATGGAGAATTTAAACCTTCAATCGGACACACCTACTGCCTTCTACTCAAACTGTGGTGCCTCCTTTCGAGGTCATAGGCGAGGCCGTCACTCCCTTTTTCGTGGTCGTACCACTGGTTGCGGCTGTCGTGGTGGTTATTCTGGTTCCTATAACAGGCCACGCCAACTGTCTTCTGCTGAAACTTCTCCACAGACCTCCTCTATTGCCTGTCACAATTGCAACGGTTTTGGGCATGTCTCTTCCCAATGTCCCTCGCCAACCACCGGCTACTTATCTTACTGCCTCACAGTCTCCATCCACCACAGTCTTGGATCCTTGATATGGAGCCACTCATCACCTTACTCCTGACATAGACAACCTCGCCACTCACTCCGAATATTCTGGCCCAGAAGAACTAACAATCAGTGATGGTACTGCTCTTCCCCTTTCTTATTTTGTTCATATCTTGTTTATATATTATTTAAATGATGTTTATATATTATTTGAATGTTGTTTATATGTTGTTGATATCTTCAATATATAATGAATAGATTTTAAACAAGTTTTAAACAAATCTGTAAAATAAACAAATTTTAAACAAATTCTAAACAAGTTTTAAACGAGTCCGTAAATCTGTAATATATAGAGTTGGCTACAAAAATAGTAATTTTATAATTTCTGCTTGAAATATTGAAAGTGAGCCATGAAATTAGTAATAGGCCATTTTTCAAATTCACGCAGTCCAAGTTTGTAATTTACAGATTCATTTGGCCCATTTTCAATATTTTGGCATAAATTTCAAAATTACGCGTGTATGCCACCATTTTTATAAATTATATTTTTACAGACCAAGTTTGAAATTGTGTAAAACTTATTTGGAATTAGTTTAAAATCTGTTTATTTTTCGGACTTATTTAAAATTTATTTAAATATTGTTTATATGTTGTTTTTTGTTTTAAAACTTGAATGTTCTTTATATATTATTGATATCTTTTTTATAATTTTTTTTCTATATGGCCCAAGTTTAAAATTATTTAAAACTTGTTTAGAATTTATTTAAAATTTATTTATTTTTTGAACTTGTTTAAATGTTGTTTCTTGTTTTAAGACTTGAATGTTGTTTATATATTGTTGATATCTTATTTAAATGTTTTTCTGTGTGACCCAAGTTTGAAATTATTTAAAACTTGTTTATAATTTGTTTAAAATATGTTTATTTTTTAGACTTGTTTATATATTATTTCTTATTTTAAAACTTGAATGTTATTTATATATTGTAGATATCTTGTTTATATGTCATTTTTCTGTATGACTCAAGTTTGAAATTGTTTAAAACTTGTTTATAATTTGTTTAAAACATGTTTATTTTTTCAGACTTGTTTATATATTATTTCTTATTTTAAAACTTGAATGTTATTTATATATTGTAGATATCTTGTTTATATGTTATTTTTCTGTATGACTCAAGTTTGAAATTGTTTAAAACTTGTTTAGAATTTGTTTAAATTCTGTTCATTTTTCAGACTTATTTAAAATTTGTTTATATGTTGTTTAAATGTTATTTATTATTTTAAAACTTGAATATTGTTTATATGTTGTTAATATATTGTTTATATATTATTTATAAGTTAAAAACAACATATAAATAATATATCAATAACATATAAACAATATATAAATAACAAATCAACAACACATAAATTACAGATTTATTTATATATTATTTTCAACATATAAATAACAAATCAACAATATATATCTTGTTTATATGATGTTTATATATTATTTATGTGTTGAAAACAACAAATAAACAAGGTATCAACAATAAATCAAGAACATATAAGAATACAGATTTGTTTATATATTGTTTCAACATATAAATACTGATGGACACAAAAAGAATTTTATGGGGGTCACCATTTATATATTAGCCTCCATTCAAGCTCTTTTTTCATTCGATTCACCAACATTTTCATCATAATTTTGACACTCATTGGGATCATTTGAAGACCCACCACTTGTTGTTAGTGATCTCTTATTTTGTACAATAAATTTCTCTGTGTTTCTAGTCATAAATAATTCAATTCAAACAAATTCAACAACCAACTTCATCAAATTCAAATCCTAAAATATAACCTCAGCAACTATTTCAATGTATATTATCACAACAATCATTCATTCAAGCAACAATCAACAATTAAAGAAAGAGAGAGCACAACTTACCTAAAACAAATATGATGTCGTCGACGGTGACTGAATGCTAACATTAGACGATCCTCTATATCCGACAACTAAAACATATCCACTACATATCGAATAATGTTGAATGAATTCATGCCAACCATTATCCAACCAGACGTGTTTCTCAGATTTTGTTAAACCATTGGGATCAACCACATTGGCAACATCAGAAAGTTCACCTTCAAATTCGTTTGCAAATGCATTGGGCAGCCTCTGCAAGTTCTTAAAATTTCAATTAGGAAGCATCTTTCGGAGGCAAATCTTGATTCTTCAAGCAATTACAGTATATATATATATAACAAAGATAATCTTTTTTTTTTTAATTTCAAAGTTTAATCAGAAGAATGAATTTGACAAGTATCATTTCATATTTCTCAAATGTCTTCTATAAACTGAGGCCCAAAATAGAGACAAAATTATTTAACATAACAATTCTCATCAATAGACAACAATGGCTACCAAAAAATGGAAGTCTCCATCAGTACGTTGGCCTTTATATTAAGAGTAAGACACCATACATGCAACACCAAACTTCAGATCATTTATGATTTATATTTAAATGCTAAAGATTGAACATAATTCATGCAAGAATCAAGAGAACAAAACAAAAAAAGAAACATTAAAAGCAAATTACTGCATATCACATTCTTCAACAAATAAAGAATCACAAGACTTATAAACTATTTAAATCCAATTAAGTAGCAACAATCAATCCATTAAACTATTCAAGTCCAACTCAAATCTCTAAAACAATAGACTAATTAAACTCAATTAAATCCAAATTTAAAAACTTGAAATTGAAAGGCCTAGTCTACTTAAAGAAAATTAAAAGAATGAAGAGAAAACCATACCTGAAATAAGTTGGGCGGATGGCGGCGGTAAGAAGCGGCGGCGTTGACCAGTGGACGGACGGAGATGGCGGCGGCGTGAAGGTCTGGTGCTCTCACCTTCCTTCTTTTGTGGCTTACTCTCTCTCTCACTCACTTCCCTCTTTACTTCTGTTATGTTCACTCCCTCACCCAACCTTACTTTTCTTTTTTCAAAGTCTGTGACCAAAACGACGTCGCTTTGATAGCAAACTTAAAAAAACTAAAAAATTGAGGGAGTATGCATTAATTAGTCCTATGTGCAATTTCTCAGTTTTTTTGATTTTTTCTAAATTATGGTGGCTGCCAGCCGGAGTGATGCGGCGATTAATAGGGATTTGCTAAAGAGAGGTTTTCTCCAAATCTTTTCTTCACTTTTGTTTTTTCAGCTCAAACGAAAACTATAACAGGGATAGACAGCATAAACAAACACTGAGGTTATCTAAATCGCTTTTGTTTTCATTTTTTCAAAGCCTTTCTTCTATTTATTTTCTTTGTTTTCGCTTGTTTTTTTTTTCAATTTCTTCTCTGAGGATTTCTTTTTTCTTATCTTAGGTGTGTGGGTGATTTTGGTTCTTTCTATTTGTTGGATTATGGTTGGCTCGATTTTGTGACGAAAGAGAGGGGGACTAATGAGGTGGGTTTGTTTGTATGTTTTGATTGCAGAGATGGGTTGCCTAATAGGATATAAGATGGATTTCTTGGCCAATAATTTCTCTTCAGTAATCATTATTGGCTTTTTTTTTTGTTATGTGATAGGATATTAGATGCATTTCTTAGTGTCAGTTTTTTTTCCACTTAATGGTTGATTAACGAAGGAAAACTTTATTCTGTTAAATATTAAATTAAACTTTAACTACTAAGGCCATATTCAATGTTCAACATCAAATTTTACATTACAATGATATAGTTTCAACACTAGCTATTATTCAATCTTCAACCAATTACACAAATTTTACACTAAAAAAAATATTTTATAGAATATTCTCTTATTCTTTTTTTAATATATTAAATATTTAATTAAATAAATTTTTAAATATTGAATACTGTGTATATAACAAGATTGGAATTTTGAAATGTTGTAAATTTTAAAAATTAACAATTTTTAGGAAGTAATTAATTTTACAAATTTAATAAATTAGACATTGTAAATTATTCTAAATTTCATGAAACATCACAATTAAAATATAATAGATTATAATTAATATTAAGTATTAATAAAGTGTTACATTTAATATGAGAAAACATATTACAATAATGATAAATAACTACTACACCTAATTAAAAATAATAAACACATTAAAAAATACATATTAATCAACCTAAATCCTCACTATTATTAAATCGTTCCCATATATGTTCAATTAATGCATTTCAAAGTTCAATGTGAGCCTCTTTATTCTTGATTAGTCTATTCTTGCGCGAGTTTTTCGGTAGTGAACAAATTGGAATTATGCAAAAAAAAGAACTCAAGGACAGGGATTTCAGGAAAGACAACAAGAAAAATGATCTCAAGTTCAACGATTTGAAGAACAAGACCAATGATCTCAAAATTCTTCAAATGTTTTTGGTCAATACCTTGATTATCTTGGAGGATCGGGTTCTAAAAATAAGTTTTCATAATATTAAATACTTGTTTTAGTTAATTTCAAACCTTTATGTTGTATTATTTAATCTTTATGCCGGTATGTTTTTACTTTTATGTTGTACTGTTCGAACTTTATGTTGGTACTTTTTATATCATATCAATGTAATTTTTAATTTTTCTGTTATGAAATTTAAATGTTTGGGTATGAGTGTTTGACAATTTATATAATTAATTTTGTCTTGTGTATTTAATTTTTTATTATTAAAATACATATCACAAATTATAATTAAAATAAATTTTCATTTAAAAATATTAAATTTAAAATATAATATATAATTCTAAAATAAAAAGAAAAAATATTTATTATAACCAATTTATAATAATTTAGTTGCAAAAAAAAATAATAATAATGTTGTGTGATTAAAAAAAAGAAAAAAAAGGTACTGCATGGTGTGCCACTGTTCATGATACCATTTTGGTGCAAAGAAATGGTGATACATTGGAGGGCATTTTAGTATAGAAACCACACGGGTGGTACTACAATGAGGGAGTCCTTATTGAAGACTTATTTAGTAAATTAAGTAACTGAAACTCATATTAAGTAACTTCATTAACAATTAAGTAACAATCATGGTTACTTAATTTATCACAAAATTAAGTAACCAATCAAAATTAAGTAACCAGTGGTCAAATTAAGTAATGACATCAGAAATTAAGTACATTTTAGAGCTACAATTAAGTAACAACCCCCTTAAATTAAGTAATCGAACCTGAAATTAAGTAATACGAGTCTTCAATGAGGACTCTTTTTATGAGTCCTCATTGGAATACCACCAAAACCATACCAATTTGGTGTTTTGTTGATACAATAGAGAAGTCCTAAGATTTAAAATAGGGATTCTACCAGAAACCAGAATGTTAATCCTAATAATATTAGGGTATGTTTGGTTGCAGAATTAGAATTGGAATTGAAATTGTAATTCTATTGGTATTGGAATTGGAATTGAATAAGTGTTTTGATGTTTGGATAACATACATAATTAGAATTGAATCATAATTAAAATATGATGAAACTTAAAATTGATTATTTAGATAATTATTTAATATAGATTAAACATTTAATTATTTAATATAAATTTAATATTTAATAATTAAAATTTTTTTAGTGGGAGGGAGAGAGAGAAAGTGAGAGAGGGGGAGGGAGGGGAGAGAGAGAGAGAATTAAGAGAGAGGAAGAGGGAGAGAGAAAGTGAGAGAGAGAGAGAGAGAGAATTAGGAGGAAGAGGGAGAGAGTGAGAGAGGGGGGAGGGAGAGAGAGGGAGAGAGAGAATTGGGAAGGAGAGGAAGAGAGAGAGAGAGAGAGAGAGAGAGAGAGAGAGTGTGTGTGTGTATGAGAGAGAGAGAGAGAGAGTTGGGCTAAAAATTGAAGCATGTCTAATTATAATTCTAAGAAATTAGGCATAGAATTAGAATTTTAAATTCTATTGGCTAGCCAAAAAAACATAATTAGAATTAGTTGGGTTCAATTCCTCAATTTTAGGCCCAAAACTTGAGTTGCCAAACGGTGCCTTACTTGCATAAACTTTTGATATTTAGTATTTCAAACACTATATATGATGAGTGGACTATTGTTAATTACTCCATTTTAATTATTCTCTCTGATCCATAAAGATAAACAAGTTTCCTTTTTCATAAACATCAAATTTTTGTTTTGTTAGCAAGAATGTAGTAATAGTAGTGTAAAATTAATATTGGTAATAAAGTAAAATAACATATGATCACTTTTTTGAAACAAGAAATAAGTTTATAATTTGAGACACAATAATAGAATACACACATATCTTTACGGGACAGAAGAAATATTTTTGATATCAACGTAACCCTTAATTTTTAAGGGAAGAACATTATTGTTAACCTCAATAAGCTGGATAGCCATTGACTTTTAGAGCAACGGTGCTAATTAACTCGGGCTCATACATTATTAACCATGAAGTAAAAACTTAGAAATCGATAGCTACATTTTAAGACAGATAACTCAAGCGCAGAAATGAGTACAGCAAAAACGAACAAATAAATACAGTCAGCACTACAATTTCTATCTCTTATTGTTTTTCATACAATCCATGGAACTGACATATCCACTTTCATTTTATTCATCTCTTGTACCAGACACAAAACTTGAGAACTGAGATGTAACGCGAGAGAGAGAAATAGACAAACAGTTGGACGTTACCGGCCGTTCTTTACTCGAATGGAAGCTGAAAGAACTTTGAGGAATGTATGACTACAACATTGCTTTAAATGATTACGGCAGGATTTGCAGTTGACTTCCGACATTTCTGTAGAAAAAATAACGAATTAGAAACAAACAGCAATCTTAGTTGAATTTTCCAAGGTAATTTTGAATTCTTATTAGTAGGATTTAACAAAAACAAAGTAGTTAACACCGACCGAAACCAATCAACTTGTAGTTATTTACTACTGCAGCTAACTAAGCACAAGCAGATCGAAAGTTTGATTCTCAATCAAATTATAAAAAAACTACCATTGAACCATCAAGAACAATTATTGTGCTTGATTTACAAGGATTTTTTTTATCGACTTTTTAAGGAAAAAAAGAACAAAGAGAACAAAAGAGAGGTGAGACTTTTGTATTACCTGACTTATTAGCAAGAGACGCCCAAAAATTCGCTATCTCTTTGGCCAAAAGATTGTCGATTAACTTATCAGTACGCACTTGACCATTACCGGCACTCGCTTCCGCTGACATCGACGACGGAGCTGAAGATGGCTTTACAAAAATATCACAAAATTCCAGCTTCATTAGCAACTCTGGTTTAACTGAGCCAAAACGAATAATGGGTGAACTTCCAAAACGTTTTAGGTTGGTAGTGTGAGAAGAACCCTCAAAACTAGTTTCTAATGCAGTATGGAATTCCTGTTGAGACCGTTGACTCTGCGAAGAAGATGGAGGAGCAAAAGGTTTAGGTGGTTGAGAAAGAGCCAAGTAATTGCGACGAAACTCGTTAACATTAGGTGGCGCAGATCGCCTCCCATCATCGGGTGGTGGTTCGAAATTCGTTTCGCTGCTATCATCAATATAGGTATAAGGAAAAGAGGATGAAGATTTTGAGGGAGCCAATACTGGGTTGGATGAATTTTTCTTGCCATTTGATCTGATGTTTGAATCCTTAGTTGGGGGCTTCCTTTCAGGAAACTGGGATATATTATTTTTCTCTTGACGGGCGTAACTTGCAAAAGCATTAGAACGAGGAGGATAAGAATTCAAAGAAGAGAGCAGAGGAACTCTTGTGGACTGCGACATCAAAGCGTCGCGATATTGTTGTGGACGGCTTAGCAAGGTCCCTGTATCATCCTGGTTAGACACCTCGTGAACCATTTGGACTCCTGTGAAGCGTCTACTTACGGTCAGATCTCGTGATTGAAGAGACTTTCAGATGATATTTCTAATATACCAGAAAGATGGGAAATGGGAATGAAATTTATTTATACCTACTAAAGAAATGTTAGTGTTCACTCTAGTCGTATTTTCTTTATTTCTTTCTCTCTTTTTTTTTTTTTTGGTAATGAGTTCACTCTCGTTGCCGAGTGCAACAATTTGACCTGGATTGATTAATAAAGAGCATTGAGAATAGTAGTGTCTGAACATGGAAAGTTCTGCCGAGAAAAATATGTTTTCGTATGCTTCCGAATTTTTCAGTTCTAGAAAACAAGATTTTTTTTTTGGGTTTATTTTACAAGGATATTTTTGTTCATTGAAAATTAAAAAGGCATGAACCGCGTAAGTACACCTCTTAACCAATTCACATCGAAAGCACTTGGGTAATCACTTGTGAAAACTTCTCAACCAGTTCTGAACCACACAAGAGGTTCTTCTCCATAGTGTTTGGTATCAAATGAATTTTGAATTCATTTCATAAACGAAATAAAATTCACGAGTAATTGTATTTGAAAATGAATTAACATATTTAGTTTCTTTGTTGAATTCTTCATTTGTAAATGAATTTTGTATTTGAAATAAGTAGTGATTTGTAATTATATCTTTTATTTACAAAAAGTCATTATAGTTGATATTTAAGTGGTAGATTGAGAGTGTAGTGTGAGGATCATTTTGTCAAATTGATAGAAGCATAAAATTCATTTGTAATTTCTATATCTTTTGATAGAATTTGCAAATGTATAAAATTTAACTAAAACAAATTGCTTCATTTGCAAATGAAGGATTTGAATATTTTAAAAAACTAAATCAAATACAAAAATTGACAAAAATTAGAATTTACAAATAAATTTCACAAAATTTTGTGGAATTCATTTATACCAAACACACAAGTGCAAAGTCCTACTTTTTAAAGGCTTGAACTGCGTTACTGGTTTTGAACCTCTTGGCCAGTTTTTCCAGTAGAAATACTGAAAAGCGGCATTGTATGTCGAGATCTTAACTTTTCAACCAACTAATCACCTCAATGAGAGTTTTCTAGCAAGATTTATGGCAAAAATACTGAATGTGCTCAAAATTCAAAATATTTAATTTTGTCAAAATTTACGCAACTCTTGTTCCTGTTGTTTTTCCTATAAATGAAAATGAAATGTAGGCATTGATAAAAGATTTTAAGTACAAATATATTTATATTCAATAAAACTTTTGCAAGAAATTGAGCTCAAGCATAGATGAAAAAGTCAACTACTAGTTTTTTTTTCCTACTCATCAAAATCAATTCTTGAGTCCAAAAGTCTAATTTAAGTGGCCAGAAGTTCATTTGGACCCCGTAAAATGAGATTCACGGTCATTTACTAGATTTTTTTTCAAAAAAAAAAAACTTAAGCTAATCAAATTAACAAACCCTATATTTGATTAGTACACCATTGTCGTTATTTATTCTAGCCACAAATCCTGTTGATCTAAGTCTATGAATCTAACAAAAATTTAAGTTTTTTTTTTTAATTTTAAGATGGAAAAATAATTTTCAAGTCTCTAAGGTATGCCTTAATTAGTAGGTAGGTCTTCGTATTTTTAGGATATTGTATACGCATCCTTGAGGTCAAAAACCGGGTTACACTTAAGTCATTCCATCAGTGGTCTGTTAGTATTCCGTTAGTAAGTTGTTGATGTGTTCCATTTTTTTGTTTGAATAAAATTTTGAAGAAAAAAAATTCCCCTTGTTATTTTTTAAGATTATGAACCCTAACTTCCATGTTCTTCAGTTCTTAGTAACAACCCACAAAAAAATCAAAGACCAAACATATTTCTCTCACTCTATCTCTCATAACCATAATTCTTAGTCATCCACCATCTCCTTCGTTCAACACCTTGTTAAAAATCAAAATCAAACATAAGTTAAACAACAGATTATTAATTGCCTTTTCCAAATGTTTTCATTAAACAACAGCTACCCAGTTAAACATTCATGACACATTATTCAAGCACTAACAAATCTTTCGATTACATGACAAATGAAGATGAAGAAGAAGAATCAAGAATCCATAACCGATGAAATCTGAAACTGATGAAAATCAAACCATAAATCCCCTTTCCTAAAATCCCTAATCCCCTTTTACACAAAATTGAGAACAAAATCAAGTTTCAAATCAAATCCCTCAATTACACAACCCAAAATCAAAACATGCTCTCACTTAGGTCCCTCCAATTTACTTTCCATAAACCCCTACTTCAACACCATAAAGCCACAAAGTCGTTGAGACCCATTTCAAGGTTATGTTTTACAAAGGCAATGGGCAAAGAAACCTAGAACCAAGACTCATTAGGTTTCATGCTACAGTTGTGATTCTCCACTTGCTTCTTCCTCCTCACACCAAATAAAAGACAACAAAAGAATCAATGGGTAAAGAAACCCAAAACCAAGAATCATGACCTCAACTTTCTCTTTATTGCTCTTTACTCTCTCTCTCTATCGCGCCTTCTCAGCCAAATACGACCTTACCGTTCATGCCATTACCCACAAAGACTCAATCTTCACAAACACCCAATTGCAACAACCTCACAAAAGATCCAATATTTGAACTAAAACAAGTAACAGGAACCAAACAGGGCCGCCTTGCAATTCCATGCAAGAGAATATATCACCTAATAACGCTTAACAACACAACATAGAACAGAAGTTTATGGGTTTTGTGGGTGCCATGTGGATAAAACTCCAAAATTTGAAATGGTGAGAGAGAATCAAGATTTGGGTTCTTCACCTGCCTCGTTCTTCGCCGCGACCATCCTCACCTGCCCAGAATCCATAACAAGATATGCCTCGTGGATGGAGGTGAAAGAAGGGAGAGATAGGGAGAACGAGGTGAAATCTATTTAGAATGGGTGGTCTTTGATTGTAAGAGAGGGTATTTTAGTAAACTTTCATTTTCTTTTACTCCGTTAGTCAAAAACAAGTTTCAGGGATGTGTATGCTATATTTAAAAATTTTGAGGTTTTACCTACTAATTAGGGTATACCTCAGGGAGTTGGAAATTAATTTCCCTTTTAAGATCAAACTGGCACCTAATGTCAACCTCAAATATTTTCTTCTCATTTTTAATTGTATTAAGCTATAAATAAACTACTTTCAGATTTATGTACTGATATAGGGTCCATCCAAGGGTGATTAGCCATGCCGGCCAACTAGTCCTGTAAGGCAAGTAGAATGCTAAAGCTAGTATAAGTTGTGTACCTGGAGATCCCCTTGAATACTTAGGGCGTCTCTACTTGTGTTACTCTTCGAGAGGTTAATGCATCTGTCACATCAACAATTCACCAACCTTTCACTAATTATAATATCTGTTTCTAATAGTTAACATCTCATTATACTTTTCTATGAGACCCACAATGACATCACTCATTATTCAATTATTTATAACATACAAATCATTACATATATATTTATTTGACATAAATATTTTTTGAGTTAATATTTAATTTAAAAATAATATTTGAAATATATCTATCATGAAGATAAAAAAAGAAATATTTAGTAGGATGCATAATAATAATTATATATAATAAATATTATATATAATAAATGTTATTTTAAAATGTAGTGTTTAATATATTAGTTAATAAAAAATAAAAATAAATAATTAAATGATAAAAATAAATAAATAAAATGATAAAAGAAATGACAAAAAAATAACGACATTAAATAAAAAAATTAATTAAATAGAAAAGAAAAAAAACAAAGGACTAGAAGGGGTCCACCTTGTTAGTGGATCCCACCTCATGATCCAGTTCATGGAGATGAAGTGGATCATAACATGATGGGAGAGTATCATGAATGAGGAGTTTATGGTGAACCCATGCCACCTCATGCCATAAACCCCTAATTAGGGATGCCCTTAAATTAGTGTTCAGGTTGTTGGCATTAAAGCAGAGAGTATATGATGTATTGTGGATCTAGAGAGCTACTTGGCTAAGGGGGAAGATGGGCATATCTATATATATACTACCAAAGTATCAACATCCTACTTAATGTTGTATTTAGATTGGACAACATATTAGTGCAGTAAGTCATCCTTACTCGATTTGTGTCCTGTGGAGATTAACTCATACTTATTAGTTGGTATGGTTTGGGGGCTTTCTATCACTTTATAATCACTAGTTGGTTTCAAGTTGAGGTATATTCTAACATTGTATGTTCGATAATAGCCCAACCTGAGCATTGGTCCTCGACCCTTTGGTCGTTGGGGTCCATCTCGATAGACGACTAACTAGGGGATGTCTTACAAGTGGCGCATGTTGAAATCTCATATTCTCTTAGTGGGATGAAATATGGTCTTTTAGCTTAAACCCACATTAGTTTTCCTTTAGTTTTATATTGCAGCGGGTCTTTGCTTGAAGCCATATCTCTATTAAAGAGCTTTTAAGCAAGAAGTTTTCTCTCTTCTTTCTTCGGGTTACTAGGCCTCTTCCTTTTTACCCTCCGATTAGGGTAAGGATTAAGATGCCTTTAAAAGATCATAATGCACATGAATAGTCATCATATGCCCAAAGAGGCATGAGGTGCTATGGGGTTTGTATAAAAGGACATGTACTACCATGAGGCGCCAATCGATAGGTGCCACTACCAAAGCATGAATGTAAGTTCCTTAAAAGGCGTCATGCCTTTTTTGGCGTATCCCACCCTCTTTGAACATATTACATTTGTTTGGTTGTTTTCTACCCTTTTGTAATATCTTGCCTCCTTTGGGTGTATCATGCTTGTTCAAGCATATGATGATCTTTTAAGGGCATTTTCCTTTTTCCAGTGTGTATAGGAGAATCTCACATCAGCAGGTTAAGTATAGATGAATCTCACATTGACCAAATACAAGAAAGATTCTGGATATCATGATTAGAAGGCTTGGTAACGAGGACGTTGCTATCCTAAAGGGGTTGGGAATTGTAATATTCTACCAAATCAGGCAGCTGAAGCTATTAGTTGAAGCAACATGTTGTGCAAAATATGCCTAATCTCAAATCATATAAGAACCTGACTACTTAAGTAACTCAAGCTCAAAATTTTGGGCTTAGTAGTTAGAAGCCTAATAGTTATCAAGTGTTGCTAAATGACTGTAACATGCTTATGCCAGGTCCTGGCAAATCTTGCTCAGAATTTCCCTAACTTTTGCTTTGATATCTATCTTTTTACCCACTTATTTGATGAAGTTATTGTTGACTACCACGAGTGGTATAGTTTTCTTTGGGGGGGATGGGGTGCTTTCCCCTTCGATGCTTAGGTTAGTATTCGAGTGGTAGGCTTAAAGGTGGAGACTATATGATGTATTACAGATCCTGATAGATACATGGCCTCAGGGGATGAGGGCATATATATGTAGTACTTAAGTCCCAACATCTTGCAGCGTTTTATATCCGCGATTAAGTGACATGGCAGCGCAATAAGTCTTATTTAGTCATTGCATGGCCAAATCCCGATGTAAGTCCTTGGCCCTTAGCAGGGACGGAGTTGGAAAGTTGGCGATGTGGGCCATACCAAAATGAAGATAAAGATCAACATAATCAAGTTGCAAGACACACAAAGTTCCTTCTAGTGCTTTTGGCACACCTTCTAGTGAATGAATCCTTGACCTATATGGATAAAGACAACCAATTCAGAGGATCCTTAACCATTATTTAAAATCAGAAATTCAGACAATCTCAAAGAATATAGAAAAATACACACAGCTATGGAGAACCATCATTTCACATGAAATGGTAATCAAAAGAAATCAAACAAACCAGATCTTGGAAGTAATAAACAAATCCTCACGCTTCACCACTCCTTCATCAAAAAGCTTCTTCAAACTTCAAAGCCTCACCAATCTACAAGAAGCCATCACCATTAAGTTATTATACTTAAGGAGCGATTAAATTTCTTCACACTAAGAAAAAAATCAAATAAACTTGTTGAAAGGAGTTAGTTATTTAAACACAAGATATAAATTAGGAGAAACAAGCTAAGAGTTAAACCGCCCGCATATACCAAAAAAAAATCAATAGATCACTTAAATGACCAGAAACATCCACTCTTGAATTCTAAATTATCATTGAGATTACAAAGTTTGAGACCATTCCCAATCCATTGATTGAAATCTAAACCTTAAAATTTAATACATTAGGTAGCATTCCCCTTTTCTTTGACACTATTTTGATCATATCGTTAAAGCTCAAACCAGCAACAAGACCATTACAGACACCAACAGAGGCATCAAAATATGAAGCATAATTAACATTATCAATCAAAACACGATTAATTACCTCGTCCTCGTTTTCGTAAGCTGGAGCACAGTCTATATGACGGTATCCGAGCTGTCATTTAAAAAAAAAGCTGAAATTCAGAAACAAAGCAACTCTATTCAATAACAAAAACTGAAAGCCAAGCAACACACAACGGATGTTTCAGACCTTGATGGCTGCGGTGACGGCGTCACCGACAACGCCAGGTTTGGATTGCCAAGTGCCCAGTCCCACAGACGGCATCTTGGTACCGGTGTTGAGCTGGAAGAACCGAATCCGGTCGTGATCGGCCATTTCAGCACCGGTTGAAGGGAACTGAAGGAGCTAGGCGAGTGAAGAGACACTGATTTGTGAATAGCAAAGTCAAAAGATTCCACTGCCGACAGGTAATAGAGAAATTTGTCGAGAGAAAATGGATGCCACTTGTAAGCTTTATAGCAGTAGCAGAAAACGACTCTAGGAAATCTTATTACCACTCGTTTTTTTCTCAAGTGCCGAAATTCATCTGAACGAGTATAAAAAAATATATTATATATATTATATTAATATCTCGTTTTTAATATATATGTGGTTTTTAAGAAACCACATAATCAACATGGGTTATGGATTCTTGGACCCTTTAGACCCGTCCCTGGTTATATTTGGTGACAACAGAATCTTTCAATCCGATTTAAGGATTCACACTTTTTGTTTCTAGCTGAGTAAAAAAATTAGTAAATTGATTTTTTTAAGAAAAAAAATCGTAAATCATATTTATAATATTTTATTGAATATTAAAGGTTTGAAGGAATCGAATATCTGTTTAACAAATAAACAGTATAAAAAATAGGCGGTTTAAGTTATTTACCTCAATTCCGGAAGAAGTATAGCAGCAGACAACAGCTGCAGGACCAAGTTTAGATGTTGGTCTTGCGAGCAAACCACAGTCGGATAGTCAACGGGAGTGTCGGCTCGTTCTCAGTCTAGATGCCACGCGGATCGACACCATCGATAGACAATTCATGGTGCGAGGAGATGGAGGAAGGGAGATAGAGGGAAGGACGAGGGAGGGGAGAAACATTTTCTCCCTTCCTCCTTTTTTTCTTTTCTTTTCTTTTCTTCTCCTCCTCTCTTTTCTTTCTTTCCTTTCCTTCTCATTTTCTCCTCCCTCTCCGCTCTTCACTTTCTTTCTCTATTTATAGGCAACCAAGTGGGCCTTCATTGGGCCCATTATGGGCCTTATGGGCTCATGGGCATAATAGGTCCAACTCAATTAGGTTTACCTATTGGTCTCAGTTCACGGTCTCGATTCATATTTTAACCGACCTTTTCGGTTCACCAGTCAGAGACAGACCGTTTTTCCAA